>CM038214.1:255689501-255752533 GCA_021442155.1 Cymbidium sinense | reverse complement strand
TATTTTTTGGGTTAAGATTTAGGTTTATTTTTATTTTTCTTAGTTTAGTTTTAGTTTTATTTTATTTTTCAAGTTTAGGTTTTAGGTTTTTATTTTAATTCTATTTTTTAGGTTTTATTTTTTAGTTTAGGTTTTATTTGTTTTAGTTTAGGTTTAGGTTTATTTTATTTTTATTTTATTTTTAGGTTTTTTTAGTTTAAAGTTTAAGTTTTTATTTTTATTTATTTTTAGGTTTTATTTTTAGGTTTATTGTTTAGGTTTAGGTTTTATTTAGTCTTTAATTTATTTTATTTTTTGGTTTATTTTATTTAGGGTTTAAGGCTATGGTTTAGGGTTAGGGTTTAGGGTTTAGGGTTTAGGTTTAAGGGTTTAGGGTTTAGAGTTTAGGGTTGAGGGTTTTAGGGTTTAGTTTAGGGTTTAGGGTTTTATGATTTAGGGTTTAGGGTTTAGGGTTGAGGTTTAGGTTTTAGGTCTAGGGTTAGGTTTTACTTTTTTTAAAATTTTTTTTTTGTAAAATTAGGAAATTTTATCACACTGAAAGGGTACAAAGTCCTTAGAGGCAAATCTCTAAGCTAATGCTCAAAAGCTACAAAAGTCTAAGGAGATAAGCCCCTAGCTAATACAATAGATAATGAAAGTAAGCTAATAAAAAAAAAGCAGATCCACCAAAAATAATCCTTACAATGTGACAACTTCTCTGCTCCTTTTGAAACCGGAGTCTAGGAAAAAGTCTCCCAACTTGTACTAGAGATGCAACAAGCTTGTAAAGGATGAGTATAGATAATGAAATAGTTAATTAAGCATAAAATATAAGAGCGAAAAGTAAAAGATGAAGAAAAGAAAAGTAGCGTTATAATCATCTTAAGGAGCGACACCATATGTAAGCATCAAACTTCAAGTGAAGGTTACAATTACATATAATCTACCAAAAGAAGGAATTGGAAACATCAAGGCCATCATTGCCAACATACCTCTTGTAGCACCTTACCCAATGAGATCATCCAAACTTGAATAAAACTTCAAATAATATAACCACAAAACACCCGTCAGATATATTAAACTCAAAAATAGATAAGGAGGTAACCTATCGGAAAGCATTTAGACAGAACCACCAAAGCCACCAAGAATTGCTAACAGTTGCTAGGAGCAAACCTCACAATATGGAAAAGGACTAAAGCAGAGACCAAAAAAGGCAAAATGAGAACCATAGTTGATAAGGTCATTCATTAAATGAACATGCAAAGAAGAAACAATACTATCAGAGGAATAGTAAGACTAACATCAAGAATGTTAGGAACCAAGGCAACCATCAAAAGGAAAGGGAAGAGGTTCAAATATAATCTAAATGAAAATCGAGGTAGAAACTAGAAGAAGAATGGGAAAGAAAGTAGCGGTTCCAAACATAGACTCAAAAGATCAGAAAATTATAACAAAGTAAATACTCTTTTGACCAAAGACTAGAGCACCCAATCTAAGCGACAAGGTAGTCCACCATAGCCACCAAGGCGCCAAGGATTCAAATCAATAGACTTAGAACCATCGATGAAAGATAGAAAGAGTCATCCAGTCACAAACATTGAAAAATCCCAAGGGAAAGCCATAGACAGCAACCACCAATGCAAATACAAGGACAAGAGAATCTAGTTTAAATAGCTAGATATAGAAGCCAAAAATAGAAAATGTAAGAGCCCTTTAGGATCACAAATAACCCAACAAATAGAGATAGTCGCAAATAAGAACCCCAACAGAGTCATCATCAGCTAAGTCCAAAAACATCCAACCAGTAGTTTGCAACCTTCCAGTTCATAACACAAATTAAAAATAGAACCTCAGTATTATAGAAGGCACACCCAATATTTAGAAGATATAATAATCCAGAAGCATCCAACCTTACACTCATCTAGAACAACACTAAATAAAGGATAGATAGCTACAAAAATAGTTCTCCAAGCTACAACCAAAATACAAAGAGCCCTCATGGTCACACAACTCCTCTTAGTAGCAGAGCAAAACCAAGAGAGAAAGGACAACCAAAAGCAACTGGAAAAACCATCCTGATCAGCAAACAACAAGGTGATAGATCAACCAGCCACAATAGGAAGGTCATAAAAATAGCATAAGCAACACCCAGAAAGAGAAAAAGCCCATAGCCAGGAAACACCAGTAAACAACCAACCATAAAATCAGAGTAAATAAAAAAGGCTATAGAGATATCCAACCAATAAAAGAACCACACTAGAGACAAGCAAAACCCAACGACCTCCACTTGTATAAACACCTCTATAGGTTGGGAGAAAACAAACCAAAAATAAATATAATACAAAATCAATAAATGGAAAGACAACCCCAACCCATCAAAGAATGGGAAGAAACCAAAGCGGAAAATAAAAGTAGGTTTAAGAAGAAAAAAATCAAGACCAAACCACAAAGAAAACCAAAAATATTCAAAAATAATAACAAGGGAAAAAAAGCCACCTGGAGGAAAAAAGGCTAAAAGCTTCTAACATAAGGCAAACCTAGTTTTATCAAGATTCACAAGACCTCTTAAAGGAAAGGGATGTCATCATTAGAAAACATTTGCAAGAAGAAGACTTGGCCCCAAATTGGCAAGAAAAGAGAGTTGGCTTCCTATAAATATGAAATTTGAAAATTTAGGTTAGCAAGAAGCCTCTAGTATGATTAAGTAAATAATACACTTGATATTACCATGAGCATAAGATTTGAGTAAATCTAAAGAAGGAGAGCATCAACTTCAAACTAGATCTTATGAAAACCTTGTTGTAAACAAATGGAAATGCCATGATGAAAGCCTTTGAGCTCAACAAATAACACATAACAAGGCTCTAAAAGGCGTGTAGAGATAACCTTGACACTATGATCTCTCAAAATCCCACCACGCCATAATAACCATTAGAAATCAGAGCCATCGTGTTAACCTTAATGTAGTGATAATTAGGTTTAATCTAGTATATAATTTTTTGGGTAGGAGAGACATTACACGGGAAGGATAATCCCAAAATTCAAGACCCACTTGCACCCTTTAAAACTAGAGTGAGTAAGAAGATTAGCTTTGAAAAGAGACAAAATTTTAAATTTGGCTCTAGCAATAATATGATGATAATTCATACAAATATTACAATGCTTAGCATCATTTCTATCCATCCAAATATACCAAAGAATAGTAATAGCAAATAGAATTTTAACATGGGCCTTAGAAGTATGGGAGAAACATGCTTCAAGAAGTTGCATAATAGAAAATGAACCATTAAAATGGAAAGTATTAAAAATATTATCATACCAATTCCACATTTTAGCAGCAATAGGGCCATTCACAAAAACATGATCCACACTTTCAATGTGATAGAAACATTGACATTTAGAGGGGAGATGGAAACCTTTTTTCAGAAGAGTATCATCCATAGGGATATAATGCTTTAGAATGCACCAAGTTAAAATTGAGAATGAAGTAGAGACACTAATATTCTAGATTTTAGTAAAAATCAAGGACTCTTGATATTTAAATATGATGAAATGCCAAACATCCTTAAAACAAAATCTCTAGAAAGAAGAATTGTGAAGAGAATTGGTAAGGTTCATTAGGAAAAGGATATTCAATTGAGCCACATCCACTTATTGAGTAATTAATGAGTAGGGAGTGAGGAATCAATTGACACTTCTCATTCCATTTGATACTACAAGTCTTCTCCACATAGGAGAATCCCCATATTTGAAAGCACAAATGTAGGGGATGTTTGCCCTGACAATATTTAGCATGCATAAACTTTGACCAATAACTATGTTTATTTCTAATATTCCACCAAATTTTATAGGAAAAATAGTTAATAGAATCCTCTAAAGTTTTGCAACCCAAACCACCTTCATTAATAGGACCTATTGTGCTAGCCAATGTAATATTTTGATAGAAAAGTTAGATCCCTAAAAAATTTATTAAAGAGTCTAATCTTTTAATAATAGATGTAGAGGAACAATAGTAGACAATAGATCTGAGAGAGAGAGCAAAGGGTACTTTTGATCGATAAGTCTAGCTCAAAGAAAGTAAATGGAACTCCCAAGAGGAGGTTTTCTTATTTATTTTTTGAATAACTTCATCAAATAAAGAAGATCTTTTTGTTCCCCTATATGAGAGAGTACCCAGATACTTGATAGGGAGAATTTGATGTGAAAAGCTTGTAATATTTTTTATAGCATTGATCTTAGATAAGGAAATAGAAGAGCTAGTAATAAAACAACTTTTATCAAGATTAATATTCAAGCCACTCTCCTTACCAAAAATAGTTAAGAACTTACACAATTTTTTAATATAAAGAGTAGAGGCATTGAAAAATATAATGAAATCTTCAACAAAATGAAGGTGAGAAATGAAAAGCCCACCAATAGTTCTATAGTACATGTTAGGCATTCTACTAAACATCTACTGAATACACCTAGAAAGATATTCCACAATCATAATGAAAGGGTAGAGAGGGTCCCCTTGCCTTAGCCCATGAGAAGAAGAGAAGAAACCATGCACTTCACCATTGAGGAGCAAAGAAAACCAAGAATTCTCAATCCCATTCTTAATTAAAGCAATAAATTGGTTAGAGAATCCAAATAAAGCCAAAATTTTATATAGGAAAACCCAACCAATATTATCATAAGCTTTGGAAATGTCAAGCTTAAAAATAGGTTTCCATCATGAACATTGGCATTTAAGTCATGGATCATCTCTTGGTCTAAAAAAAAACATTATTAAATGGATCTCCCTTTAATAAAACTGGTTTGATTGGGGAGATAATTATAGAAAACAAGATAGTCAAGCTTTTAGCCAAAATCTTAGAAATAAGTTTATTAAAAAAGAGTAAAGGCTAATTGGCCTAAAATCACTCCAAACTTTAGGATTGTCTTTTTTTAGGAATTAAAATAATGGAGGTTCTAGCAAAATATTTAGGAAGGGTACTACCCTTAATGAAATCAAGGACAACTTTAGCTAAGTCCTCTTTAATGATAATCCAACATTTTTTGGAAAAAGAGGGTATAATAATCGGGGCCGAGTCTTTATTCATACTCTACAAAGTATCAGCAATTTCAGACTCAGAAGGTAAGGAAGAAAGCATAATGTTATCATCATCAAAAATAAGATTAGGAATAACTTCAGGTCAAGAAATATCATCATAAGCAACATTTTTATTCAGAAGCTCTTTATAAAAAGCAGAGAATCGATAAGCTCCTTTTATCGAACACCAAACTCCATCATTAATTTTCATTTATGAATGTGATTTATAGCCTTTTTTTTTTAACAATGGCATGAAAATATTTAGTATTATGATCACCATCAGATCCATTTCATAGAAGCTTTTTTTTTTCAATAGGTCTCCTCCATGTCTTGAAAACATGTTAACCTATCTTTAGCTTGAGGCAACAAATGAATTTTAGAAGGATCATTAACAACAATATCTTCCAAAACTATAACCTCATTCTCCATATCTTTGATATTGACAAAAAGGTTCTTGAAATAATGTTAATTCCACCAAGTAAGGCATTGTTTAAGCCTTTTTAATTTGAACCACAATCTCCTCATCCCAAAAATAGAATCATCAGGATGAAGAGGTTCACCCCAGTTAGTAGTAATAACATCCAAAAATTTATCATCCATGAGCCACATATTTTGGAAGCGAAAAGGGATAGGGGAGGAGGATTTACTAGCAATAAAATTCATAGTGATAAGCAAGGATAATGGTCAAAAAGGGTTTTGCTTAAGTGCTCCATAGAAGTACTAGGGAGAGTATTAATCCACAAATGATTAAAAAGAACCCAATCTAGCTTTTAGGTATAATTATTCCAAGTAAATTGAGACCCAATAAAGCCAATATGAATAAGATGACAATCAAGGATCATGTTATTAAAATCTTCCATAGAAAATAAGTTCGAGCATTACCACCAACCAGAGGAAGAAGAGATAGTATTAAAGTCCCACCCACAAACCAGGAGCATCAATAGAAGAAGAAAAACTAATAAGATCCTTCCAAAGAAGCTGTCTACCATTTCTATTACAAAAGCATAAACAAATGAGCCAAAACAACACCAATTATCATAAGTAATCTTAACATTCACAACTTGGGATAAATCATCCAAAACCTACAGAACATAGGGACTATTCCAAAAAATCCAAATTTTATTGCTTGAGTTAGCAAAAAAGTTAGAAAAACCAATCATTCTTGTATTAAAAGAAAAGTTTAAGGAAGAATAAAATTTTCCAAAATAGCCAAAAAGGAAACGTTATGAGAACGAACTAAATTTCTAATTTTATTTCTAACATAGAGGGTATCAATCCCTCTCACATTCCAAGAAAGAAACCATTTATTTTTTGGGCGGAAAGAGCGGATCTAGTAACTCAGCAAAGTTAGGAAATTTAGTTTTAGGAGTTTTATTTTTCTTTCTAAAACCATTTGTAATTTATTAGTCATATCCACAACATCACCTTGATAGAGATTGTTGGTATGTTTGGAATAAGGTTGCACATTTAAACCATCATTGCATGCCACTTCACCTTCTTCCAAATCATTATTATGTTGAAGTATCGGATTAGAAATCAGTTCAAAATTAGATAAAGAAGAAGCAGAAGGATTAGAACCATTTAAAACACAGTGCCCAATCAGATTAGAAACTTTATCCTTAGTTTGCTCACCATTCAAGCCCTCATCAAGGATCACATTTTCTTCAATTAAAGGTGGCAAAGAAGGAATGGAATCATTTGAGATAAAATCATCATCCATAAGTTTCAAAACATATTATTGTCCATATTATTACCAATATCATGGGATTCAAATGTATAGGCCCATTACAAAATAATGCATCCTTATTACCATGATGACATCCAAAAGGGTTTAAGAACATAGCATTGTCCAAGAAGCGATTGGGAGGATCAAGGCAATGACCCTCTTGGGTAAAGAGTTATCCATTGGAACAACTTTCGTGGTTTAACCAAAGCCTTAAGATTTGGATCTGAGTTATTATGAATGGGTTTGGGTTTCTTAAGGTGAGGGTGAACCACAAAGTAATTTGAAACTCCATGACCATCAATTTTGCAAAGGGAACAAAAAATAAGAAAATTCTCAAAATCCACTTTTGCAAATATCCATATTTCATTGATCTAGCCAAATTTCCTTTGGAAATTTTTAGTTATATCAACTTGACTAGAATCCGACCAGCGAGATGGCGTATTAGAAAGCGTGCCATATCAACTTGAGGAGAGAACAACACACCCATAGTAAAAGAAACTCATGATTAATGAAATGGACATACAAATTGGGAAGAGATCCAAACCGAACAATAAGATATTCCTCCTTAATATTAAAATGGGGCCTCCATTTTAACAATCATCGACAATTGAAAAAATAAATACAAGCATCGAGAGAAAACTTCGAGAATAATCTAAGTCATTTGAAAGTGAATCAAGACATGAAGGGAATCAATCAATTTGCCAGAAATGATACTAGAGAGTTTCAACCTATGGAAAAATGATCTAATATTCTCCAAAGTAGGATGACACAAAGCAAATTTACCTAAACCTAAAAATTTGCTTTTGTCATCTACAAAATACCTAAACACTTGATGTTTGGATGCTTACATATGGTCTTTGCTCCTTGAGATGATTATGAGCGAGCCTTTTCTTTATCTTATTTTTCTATCTCTTACTCTTTATGCTTGATTAACTATTTCATTTTCTGTACTCATCGCTTTAATCATCTTGCAGATCTCTGGTATAGGTTGGGAGACTAATTATGCTGGATTGTGCTTGTTTCAAAAGGAGTAGAGGAAGTTTGCTACTAATTTCATGGGATTTTTTTTATGGATCTCTATTTCTTTTTTTTCTTAGCTTGCTTTCCATAACTATTGTATTAGTCCGGGGGCTTATCTCCTTGGGACTCTTTGTAGCTCTTTGAGCATTAGCTAGATTTACCCTCTAAGGACCTTGTACCTTTTCTTTGCAATAAAATTTTCCAATTTCCACAAAACCCAAACTAACCACAAATCTAACCTAAATCAACAACCCTAAACCCTTAACCTAAAAATCCTAAACCCTAAACACTAAATCTAAACCCTAAAACCTAAACCCTAAACCCACAACCTAAACCTAAACCTAAACCCTAAACATGAGCCAAACCTTAAACCCTAAACTAACAACTTGAGCCTAAACCCAAACTCCAAACTTGAGCCTAAACCCTACCTACAACCTTAAACCTAAAGCTACCTAGGCCACAACCTAAAACTTTAACCCTAAACCTTAAACACTAAACCACAAACCATAAACCCTAAATCTAGAAAAACCTAAACTTAAACTAATAAAACCTAAAAAAAATAAATAAAAACCTAAATCTAAATAATATAAAAATTAAATAAAATAAAACTTACACAAAACTAAACTAAATCTAAATAAATAAAATAAAAATAAACTAAAATAAAATAAATAAAAACCTAAAAAACTAAAAATAAAATAAACCTAAGAATAAAAACTTAATAAAATAAAAACTAAACTTAAAATAAAATTAAAATAAATAAAATAAAAACCTAAAAATAAAACTTAAAAATAAATAAACAATAAAACCTAAACCCTAAATTAAAAAAAACTAAACCTAAAATAAAAATAAAATAAACAAAATAAATTAATCCTAAACAAATAAAACCTAAACCTAAAGCTAAAATAAACCAACCCTAAACCTAAACCGTAACTAAATAAAATAAAACAATCTAAAAATAAACCTAAACCTAAACCAAAAAAATAAAACCTAAAAATAATAAAACTTAAATGTAAAGAAGTAAAATAAAAACCTAAACCTAAACCTAAAAATAAAAAATAAAACCTAAACCTAAAAAATAAAATAAAAATAAAACTCAACTAAAAATAAACCTAAAAACTAAACCAAAAAAAACTAAAATAAAACACTAAAATAAATAAACTAAATTAAATAAAATAAAAATAAATCTAAATAAAAATAAAAAAAAAGTAAACTAAAATAAATAAAATAAACTAAAATATGCTAAATAAACTAAACTTGGGTTCTGATTTAAAAAAAAAGGCACTAAATCCTAAACCCAACTCTACCCAACCCTAAACCAAAACCACTGAGCCCTAAACTCTAAGCCCTGATCAAAACCCTAAACCCTAAACCTGAGCCTAAACCCTAAAGAATAAATATGCTAAAGATAAGCCTAACCCTACCTAAATAAATAAAATAAGAAGATACAAACACTAACCCCAAACTACCCTAAACCCTACTTAACCTAAAACATAAAACCTAAAACCTAAAGAAAGAAAAACCTAAAAAATATAAACTTAAAATAAATAAGATAAATGCCTAAACTAAATAAACCTAAACTTAAAATAAAAAAATAAAAAAAAAATAAAAATAAACTAAAATAAAATAAATAAAAAACCTAAACAAAATTAAAAAAATAAAATAAAATAAGAAAAAATCTAAAACAAAATAAAACTAAACATAAAATAAAATAAATAAACATAAAATAAAATAAAATAAAAACTAAATAAAAAACTAAAATAAATAAAAAATAAAACCTAAAAAAAAATAAAAATAAAAATAAACCCTAACTAAAAAAAACCAAAACCTAAAAGAAAATAAAATAAACAAAATAAAATAAACTAAACTAAAATAAATAAATAAACTAAACCTAAAATAATAAAATAAAATAAACTTAAACCAAAAATAAACTAAAATAAAACATAAAAATAAATAAACATTAAAATAAAAAATAAAAAATAAACCTAAAATAAAAAAAGATAAACAAATAAAATAATCCAAAACATAAAAAAATAAACTAAACTAAAATAAATAAAACCTAAACCTAAACTAAATAAAATAAAAAAACTTGAAAAACTAAATAAAATAAAATAAACTAAAATAAACCTAAACCTAAACTAAAAAATAAAACCAAAAATAAACCTAAAACCTAAATAAATAAAATAAAAAAACCTAAACTAACTAAAATATAAAATTAACTAAAATAAAAAAATAAAATAAAATCAAACTCCTAAAAATAAATTAAACTAAAAAAAATAAATAAAATAAAAAAAATAAAATAAATAAACTAAAATTAAATTAATATAAAATAAATCTAAATAATAAAAAATAAAGTAACAAAATAAATAAAATAATCTAAATATACTAAAATAAACCTAAACACTTACAAAATTTAAAAAAAAAAATGACCAAAGCCCTAAAAATCTTAAAAAAAACTCTAACCAAACCTAAACTAAAACCCTGCTCTAAAAAACCCTAAACCCTAAACCCAAACCCTAACCCTGCCACAAAAACCTAACCCTAAACCTAAAAGATAAAACCTAAAACCACACCACACCCCAGGGAAACTCAATACCAACCAAATGAAATAAAGCAAATGAGAACCACCCTAAACCTCTGATCTGCAAGCCCCTAGGCCTAAACTAAATAAACCCTAAGGACAAGACACAAAACCTAAACCTAAAGAAATAAAACCTAAAAAAATAAAACCTAAATAAAAGAAAAATAAAATAAAACAAACTAAGATATAAATGAACCTTAAAATAAAATAAAATAAAAATAAATAAAAATAAATTAAAATAAAATAAAACCTAAACAAAACAAAAAATAAATAAACCTAAAAAAATAAAATCTAAAATAAAAACTAAACATATAAAATAAATACCTAAAATAAAAATAAAATAAAACTAAATAAACCTACCTAAATAAAACCAAGAAAAAATAAAAAAAAAAACCTAGGCCCTAAACCAAAACTAAAACCTAAAAGGAAATAAAATAAACCAAAATAAAATATAAACCCTAAACTAAAATAAATAAAACCTAAACCCTAACCTAAAATTAACAAATAAAATAAACTAAATATGAAAACAAAATACCCAAAATAACTAAAAAATAAACCACAAGGAAAACCTAAAAAAATAAAACATTAACCTAAACCTAAAATAAAATATAAAATATAAATAAAATGAAATTAAAATAAAACTCACTAAAATAAACTACATATAAATAAACTAGATAAAAACCTAAACTAAAATAAATAAGCCAAAATAAATAAAATAAACTAAATAAAAATAAAATAAATAAAATATAAATATAAAAAATAAAATAAATAAAATAAATAAAAATAAACTAAATATACTAAATCAACTAAAATATTTAAATTTAAAAAAAAAACTTAAATAAAATCTAAATACCCTAAATCAAAAAAAATAAACACACCTTAAAACCCTAAACCCTAAATAAAAAGCATAAACTAAAATAAACCAAATAAAATAAAAAACCAAACCCTACCTAAACCCTAAAAAATCTTAAATAAACAAAGTAACTAAAGTTAAATAATAAACCATTAAATATTAAACCTAAACCTAAACCCTAAAATAAAACCTTAAAAATACACTACCTGATCTATAATAACTAAAAACTAAAATAAAAATAAATAAATGAAATAAATAAATAATCAACTATAAATAATAAAAAATACTTAGATGAAATAAAAGAAATGTTTAATCTAAAATATCTAAAAAAAACTAAAACTAAATAAATTAAACTTGAACTATAAATAAAAATAAATAAATAAAAAATTCTAAAATAACTTAAAATAAATAAAAAAAATAAAAAAATAAAACTTAAATAAAATAATAAATAAAATAAATAAATAAACTATAAATAAAAATAAAAAAATATAATAATAAAATAAATAAAATAAATAATATAAAAAAAAAATAAAATATAAAATTAAATAAAAAAATAAATAAAAATAAATAAAAAAAATAAACCTAAAATAAACCCTAAACCAAAAACTAAAAAAAAAAAAATAAAAAAAATAAAAATAAAAAAATAAATAAATAAATAAAATAATAAAATAAAAAATAAATAAACCTAAAAATAAACTAAAAGAAAAAAAACCAAAATTAAAATAAAGAAATAAATAAAAAAAAATAAATAAACTAAAATAAAAATAAAATAAATAAACTATTAAAATATAATAAAATAAACTAAAAATAAATAAAAAAAATAAAATAAACTAAAACCTAAACCTAAAATAAAAATAAAATATAAATATAAATAAATAATAAATAATAAATAAAAAAAAAATAAAATAAAATAAAATAAAAACTAAAATAAAATAAATAAAAAAAATCATAAATAAAAAAACTAAATAAACAACCTAAAAAATAAACTACCTAAAACCACAAACCCACAAACCTAAAAAATCATTAAACCTAAACTAAAAAAAAAAAATAAATAAACCTAAAAAATTAAATAAAAAAACATAAACATAATAAAATAAAATAAAACTAAACTAAAACCTAAACCTAAAAAAAATAAATAAAATAAAAATAAAAAAATAAAAATAAAATAAATAAATAAAAAACATAAACTAAAAAGAAAAAAAATAAAATAAAAACCTAATAAAATAAAACTAAACATAAAGTAAAATAAAACTTAAAATAAAATAAAATAAAAAATAAATTAAAACTAAACCAAAATAAATAAATAAAACCTAAATAATAAAATAGAACCCATGAAAATAAACTAAACCTATAAAATAAAATAAATAAAAAAATAAAATAAACTTGGACATAAACTAAAATAAACTAAATTTAAATAAATAAAACAAGCCTAAACCACAAAAATAAAACAAAACCAAAATCCTAAACTATATAAAATAAAATAATAAAAATAAACTTAAACTAAACTAAAAAAATAAAAAAAAATAAACCTAAAATAACCTAAAAAAAAAAATAAATAAAACCTAAACCTAAAATAAAATCATAAACCTATACTAAAAGATAAACTAAAAGTAAAATAAATAAAACCTAAACTAAATCTAATAAACTAAACCTAAATAAGAAACTTAAATTAAAAATAAGATAAATTAAAATAACCTAAACCTAAACTAAAATTACTTAAAATATTCATCAAATAATCTAAAACCTAATCTAAAAAAAAAAAAAAAACCAAAAAAACCTAAACCTAAAAAAATAAAAATAAAATAAATTAAAAAAACCTAAACTTAAACCTAAATAAACTAATTAAGATAAAAAATAAAATAAATGTGCAAAACTAAATAAAAATCAAAATAAACTTAAATAAAAATAAAATGAAAAATAAACTAAAGTAAATAAAAATTAAACTAAATAAACTTAAAATTATCAGTTTACCACATTTAAAAAATAAAAAATGAAAAAAGCCTAAACCCTAAACCCTAAAACCCTAAACCCTAAAACATAAACTAAATCATAAAATAAACCCAAACCCTAAACTAAGCCACAAAATACTAAATATCAAAAAAAAAAATCAAAAATAAAAAATAAAAAATAAACAAATAAAATAAAATAAAAAACCTAAACTAAACATAAACCCAAGATAAAAATAAAATAAAAATAAAAAAACTAAACTAAACTAAAATAAATAAAAACTTAAACTAAACTATAAGATAAAATAAACTATAAAATAAAACCTAAATAAAATAAAAACTAAATGTAAAATAAAATAAACTAAACTAAAATAAAACTAAATAAAACCCAAACCTTAAAATAAAATAAAAAATAAAACCAAATTAAAACTAAAATAAAAAACTAAATCTAAAATAAAATATAATAAACAAAATAAAATAAACCAACTAAACTAAAATAAACTAAAATTAAAATAAAATAAAACATAAACACTAAACTAAATAAATCAAATAAACTAAAATAAACTAAACCTACTAAAAAAATAACCTAAAAAATAAAATAAAACCTAACATAAAATAAATATAAACTAAAAAAAAAAATAAAATAAAATAACTAAATAAATAAATCTAGAAATTATAAAAAGAAAAACTAAAATAAAATAAATAAAATAAATAAACCAAATATAAAAAAATAAAAATTAAAATCTAAATAAAAAAATAAAAAAAAATAAAATAAACTAAAATAAATAAAAAAAATAAACTAAATAAACTAAAACCAAACTTAATAAAAAAAACCCTAAAACTAAACCCTAAATTTAAAACCTAAACCATAAAGTAAAATAATAAAAAAATCTAAACCACAACCCTAACTTATAAACCATAAACCCTAAACCCAAATCTAAACCTAAATCTAAAATAAACCTTAACTAAAACAAAAACCTAAACCCTAAACTACCAAAAAAACTAAACCTAATAAATAAACCACTAATCAAAATAAATATCTAAATTAGCCAAATGAATATGAATAAAGGCTAGAACTAGGATAAGACTAGGAGTGGTCCTATACTAAATGTGAGGTAAAATGACTAAAAGGTACTATCTGATATGAGAACATGAATAAAGATCTATGGAGATCTAAATGCCAATATAAATAAAAAATACTATTAAATAAAAGAAATAAATAAATATAAATCTCTTAAATAAATAAACTAAACTAAACCTACCTAAAAATTAAAATTACTAAACTAAAATAAAATAAAAACCTCTAAAAATAAAGAAAATAATTAAAACTTAATAAAATAAACTAAAGAAATAAAATAAAAATAAAATACTTAAATAAATAATAAAATTAAATAAAACCTAAACCTTAAAATAAACCAAAATTAAAACCTAAAAAATAAATTAAAAATAAAACTAAACTAAACAAAACTTAAACTAAAAAATAAAATAAAATAAACAAAATAAAAATAAATCTAAACTAAACTAAAACAAATAAAGCTAAACTTAAACAAACCTAAAATAAACTAAACTAATCCTAAATGTAAATAAAATAAAATAAAATACTAAAGTAAAATAAAAACTAAAAAAATAAAATGTAAAAAATAAACTAAAATAAAAATAAAACCTAAACTAAAAAAAATAAAATAAAACATAAACCTAAACCTAAAAATAAAAACAAAAACATAAAACTAAAAATAAAAATATAAATAAAACTACTAAAAATTAACTTAAACCTAAAAAGAAAATAAACTAAAATAAAAAAACTAAAATAAATAAACTAATTTAAATAAAAATAAAAAAACAAACCTAAATAAAAAAAAACCTAAAATAAATAAAAAATAAACTAAATAAACTAAATAAATCTAAACCTATACTTAATAAAATAAAAAAACTAAACTAAATAAAATAAATAATAAAAGAAACCCAAAAAATTAATAAATAAAACTAAAACCTAAATAAAAAAAAAAAAATTGAAAGCCTAACTTAAATAAATAAATGCATAAAAATAAAAATCCTAAAAGAAATTCATCCTAAAATAAAATAAAAAAAAAAAAAACTAAATAAAATCTAAACCTAGTAATAAAATAAATTAGTTAAACCTAAACCTAAATAATAAATAAACTAAATCTAAACCTAAAATAAACAATAATAAAAAATATAGATAAAAATATCATAGTGGTGGTATAATGTTGGTATATAAATTAGTATAAATATAAAAAAAATATATCATATGATAAAAATCAAATATGATGATGGATCTGTTATTAATTCTAAAACTTAAAAAAAATAATCTAATCTATTGCTTATGAAACTATGCCATTATAGTAGAGATGGTTCTAGTTATCTAGGGTTTATTATTTGGTTTATGTGTGATCGCTTGTGTCTTAAAAAACTTAGTGTGTTACTTGGTTGATGAAATCAAAAAGAAAAAATGTTGAATCTTAATTTATTCTTTGTTAAAAAAAAACAAAAAACCTTAAACCCCAAACTAAAACCTAAACCTTAGACCTAAAATCTAAACTCTAAATCTTAAACCATAAACCTTAAAAATCCTAAACCCTAAACACTAAAACTTAACTAAACCCAAATAAATTAAATATGAAATAAACCCAAAATAACATCTAAAATAAACCCAAACAAAATAAAACATAAAAGTAAAATAAACAAAAAACTTAAACTAAAATAAAATAATAAAATAAAACCTAAACTAAAACCAAAACCTAAACTTTAACCTAAAAAATAAAATAAAAACTAAACTAAAATAAAATAATTCAAAATTTAAGCTAAATTAAAAAATAAAAAAACTAAATAAATTAAACACTAAACCTAAAATAAAAACTAAATAAAAATTTAAACTTAAAAGTAAACCTAAAAATAAAACATAAAAATAAATAAAAAATAAAACCTAAACCCTAAACCCTAAAAACCTAAAAACCTAAACCTAATGTAAATAAAACCTAAAAAGTAAAGTAAATAAATAAACCTAAACCTAAATAAAATAAAATAAAAAAAGAAAAACTAAACTAAAACATAAACCTAAACCTAAAAATAAAAAAAATAAAATAAATGAAAATAAACAAAATTAAAATAAATAAAAAACAAAACTAAACTAAAAAAAATAAAATAAACCTAAGAATGAAAAACTTAAATAAAATAAGAACTAAATGTAAAATAAAAATAAAATAAACTTAAAATAAAATAAAATAAAAGTAAATAAAAATCTAAACCAAATAAACCTAAAAGAAAAACCTGAAATAAATGAAATATAAAACCAAAAATAAACTAAAAATAAAATTAAACCTAATAAAAATAAAATAACAAAAGAAAATAACCTAAACCTAAACTAAAAGTAAACAAAACTATAAATAAACCTAAACTTAATCCTAAAATAAACTAAACCTAAACCTAAACGTACTAAGTAAATAAAATAAAATAAATTAAAAAATAAACATAAATAAACTAAAATAACAAAATTAAATTAAACTAAAAACCTAAACCTAAAAATAAAATAAAACCTAAACCTAAACATAAAATAAAAAATAAAACCTAATCCTAAAATTAAATAAAACTTAAACTCAACTAAAAAACCACTGTAAACCTAAAATAAACTAAAATGAAAACCAACCAAAATAAGTAAACTAAAATAAATCAATATTAAAGATAAAATAAATAAATAAAAAAATAAATTAAAACAAATAAAAATAAACTAAAATAAACTAAAACTAGTTTGCTTAATTGTTTTAAAACCCTAAACCCTCAAGCTAAAACCATAAACCCTAAACCTTAAACCCTAAACCCTAAAAGCATAAACCCTAAAACCCTAAACCCTAAACACTAACCCTAAACCATAAACCCTAAATTGTGAGTCACTATAGCACCAAAGGGTGAATTGGTGATTTTAAAATTTTAAAATTTAAATCTTAAATTTTATGTTTTAGTAGAAAATTAATTTTAGATTTTATAATGATAAGATACAATTCTTAATGCAGTAGAAATAAAAGTATAGTAAAGTAAAGAGAGACAATAGGTACATAATTTTTATGTGGTTCAGCTAAACCAGAAAACTGATCTACGTCCATGCCTAGCCACCCATGGCTAGGAATCCACTAAATGCAAAATAGCTTATAAATAGTACTCTCCTATAACGGAGTGATTACAACCCCTACAATAATATGTACTCTCCTAGAAAGGGGCAAGTACAACCCCAATATAAATTTTAAACATGAAAAGAAAAATACAAAATAATAAATTTTGATAAAATAAATCTCTCCAAATATACCAAGTTATCCAATTCAAAAATGATCTCACTTATAAATGATCACTTTATAACTTAAAATTTTGGCAAGATAAAATGCTCATAATATTGATAACAAATAATAAAATAAATATCTTAAAGTGATCTTACTAAGATGTTTATGTTATTATAATTTGTAGATTAATATAAAAATGATTTCAAAATAAATTTATAATATTCTTTTGCATAATAAAATAAATTTCAATTAGGAATAATTTATTTTATTTTATCAAAAAAGATGCTTTCAATTATTGCAAATGATCAAAAATACTTAAATAAAATTAGTATATGATTGATCTAAGTAGGCTAGTAACTTTAATTAAAAGAGAGATTTAGCAAATATGAAAATAATTTCAGCAATAATTTAATTTAAAATGCTTAAAATATACTTCTAAAATAGATCTAAGAATAAATGATCTTTCAAATAAGACTAATAAAGAAATATTTCAAGAAATCAAAAAAAATTTGTAAGAAGATAAAAAATTTCAACAAGTTGAAATAAATCCTACAAACTATCACAAGAGTTTTTAACAAAAAAAAATGATTGAAGAAACTTTGATGTGAAAAACGTAGACTTTGATGTCCAAAGACAAATCCACAAAAAAATATAAATTGGAATGAAAAAATATATGGTGAAAATAGTATGAACAACTAAAAATGGATTAACATCAAGAAAATAAACTCAAGTAATTTGAGAAAGCTCGCTTAGTTGAAGATGTTGAAGCTTCCAAACCAAGGATTTGATCTTGCAATATTTGGAAAACACTTGGAAGGAAAATCAAGGAAATTTTCTTTTAGATTTGCTGGAGGGATTTTGAATTTGAATGAGGAATGCTTTCATGAAGAGAATGAGGGCTATTTATTAGCAAGAATGTCATTTTAAATTATTTAAAAAAATATGTTATTCTAACATCATTTTATCTTGTAATAATTTTATATTTAATAAAAATATAATTTATATTAAATAAATATTAAATTCAAACTGTTAAAATTTGACTATTCACATGGGCAAGTCAAAAATAATAAAATATGACTCTTAATATATTCAAAGCATGTAGCATGCATTCATTATTAAAATTAACTAATGTTTGAAAAGTCATAATAAATTCAATTTTAATCAAATGTGGGTCATGTAACCTATCCAATTAAAGGAAAAAAAAATCCAAGGAATCTATTGGAGATAAAATCAGATATAAATTCCTTGATAATAAAATGACTTTGGCTAAAATACAAAATTATATAGATTTTTCTTAATTTTGAAATATGATATTTAAATATTATGACATAATTTATATGTAATCATGCATATGTTAATTTTCATATAACCTTAAAATTAAATTAAATATTTAATTATATAAAGTATATAAACTAATTACACTTAATAGTCATAATTTATTATCATTTATATAAATTAACCTCATTATCATTATTTCAAATATAGAAAAATAATATGTTAAGTTGTAAGCAAATTGATTCATGCCAATGAACTCATATGAATTTCTAAGATAGTTATAATTGCATATAAGCTAAAATATTGTATCTTGAGCTTCACATTATCCATTTTGATCAATCTTTCATTCTTATTCTTGCAATTTCCTCAAACATATTGTGAGATGTATTGGATATGTAATTAACAATTAATTTATCTGAAATGCATAAAACATATATTAGAACATCCAAGCATTCATTTATATTCATCTAAATTGATTGGATTGAACATCAGGCTCATTAAGCCAACAATCTCCACCTTTTTGATATTGACAAACTAATGTTGGGTATTGATTTTGATGAAGGTTGACCTTTCATCATAGTTTTTGAAAAAAATTTCTCTTCTTAAAAAAATTTATGCACAAGAGATGAATAATGTTGCTCCCTTTAAATGTATGCATGAAATAAACTTAATACTAAGCAGTATTTTACTCTTCTCCCCCTTTTGACAATATAAAAAAGTGAGAACAAGCTACATATAGTTTTAAATATTAGGATCTAACATTCCAAGCATGCATCTACAGAAATGTTCTTCTGGTAATGGTTTTGTAAAAATAACTATAATTTGTAAATTAGTACTAATGAAATTAATATTAACATTACCTTTCAAAACATGATCCCTAATAAAATGATGTCTAATTTCTATATGCTTAGTTCGTGAGTGCTAGATATGATTTTTGGTTAAACTAATAGCACTAGTATTGTTCAAACTGAACTACAATGTGATCTTACTTAAGACCAAAATATTTTAATTATTTCTTTAACCAAAGGACCTGAGCAACACAATTACCAGCAGCTATGTACTCATCCTCAGCAGTGGATAAAGATACAGAATTTTGATTCCTAGATGACCAAGACACAAGCGATGATCCTATAAATTGACATGTGCCTGATGTGCTTTTTCAATCTACTTTTCATCTAGTAAAATCAATATCAGAATAAGTAACCAAATCAAATGATGAAGAATTTTCAGGATACCATAAACCTAACTTAGTAGTGCCTATCAAATACCGAAAGGTATAAAAGTGAGATTCTTTCAGGTTGGCAGCTATTAAATGAGATTCTTTCAGGTTGGTCTAAAAATGAGCACATAAACAAACATCAAACATAATATCAGGCCTACTAGCAGCAAGGTATAAAAGTGAACCTATCATACTCCTATAAAGTTTTTGATCAACAGATATTCCTAATTCATCTAAATCCAATTTTGTAGATGGGCTCATAGGAGTTTTACTAGATTTAAATCTTTTCATGTCAAACCTCTGAAGCAATTCATTTGTGTACTTGGTTTGATAGATGAATGTGCCATTTTCTTGTTGCTTCACTTGAAGACCTAAGAAAAAAAAAGTTTTCCCATCATAGATTCATTTCAAACTCTTTAGACATCAAAGATGAGAACTCATCTTATAAAGATTAATTTCTCAAATGTTATGATGGTAAGCCCTAAAGAATGAAGGTGACCGGGCCATGGATATTCTTGAGAAGAATCTCAATGGCATGATGTTCGGATAGCTATAGTTTGTATTTCATGCTCAGGTTGCACCACCTGAGAATATAATCAACATGGGACTCGTTGAGTTTCTGTTTCTCTACAATAAGGTCGCCTACAATCACCCTCTGCTGAGCTCTAGCAAACCTCTTGATGAAGAGGTGCTCCAACTTAGCAAAAGTCTTCACCGAACCGTTGGGTAGTTTGGCGTACCAATCAAATGATACAACTAACAGATTGCTAACGAAAAGGCGGAAGAGGAGTGCGTTGCTGCCACCGGTGTTGCAATAGCTAGCTCAAAAGTGTGCAATGTGTTATCATGGGCTTCCAATGCCATCAAAATCTTGAAGGATGGTGGGACAAAATCTAAATAAAATAAAACTAAATAAAAACCTAAACTTAAAAAATAAACCTAAAAAATAAAAACTAAAAATAAATAAATAATCAAACCTAAGCCTTAAACTAAAAAAAAAAAGCCTAAACATAAAATAAAAAAATAAAATAAACATAAACCTAAACTAAAATAAATAAAACCTAAACTTAAACTCTAAACTAAATAAAATAAAATAAACTAAAAATAAACCTAAACCTAAACTAAAAAAATAAAACCTAAAATAAAACCTAAAACCTAAAACTAAAAAAATAATGTAAAACCTAAATAAAAACCTAAAAAAAACCTAAACCTAAAAAATAAAATAAAAATAAAATTAAACTAACAAATAAACATAAACCTAAACCTAAACATAAAAATAAACTAAATTAAAAAACCTAAACTTAAATAAATAAACTAAACTAACTAAAAATAAAAATAAACCTAAATAATAATAAAAAATAAATTAAACTAAAATAAATAAAAATAAACTAAATAAACTAAATTAACCTAAACCTACTAGTTTACTTAATTTAAAAAAAAATCTTAAATCCTAAACCCTAAACCCTTAACCCTAAACCCTAAACCCTAAACATTAAACCATAAAACTAACCCTAAACCCTAAATCCTAAACCTACAACCCTAAACCCTTAACCCTAAACCTAAAACCCAAACCCTAAACCCACCCTAAACACTAACTAAATCCTGTGCCTAACCCTAACCTCCTAAACATCAACCACTAAACCTAACCCTAAATGCTAAACCCTAAACCCTAAACCCAAAACCTTAAACCTAAACCCTAAATCCTATAACCCTAAATCCTAAATCTAATCTAAACAAATCCTAAAAAATAACTCTTAAACCCTAAAACTTAAAAAACTTAAAGCTAAACAAAATAAAATTTAAAATAAAATAAATAAAACCTAAATCTAAATAAATTAAAATAATAAAATAAAATAAAAATCTAAACTAAAACCTAAAAATAAACCTAACCCTAAAAATAAAATAATTTAAACTAAAATAAAATAAATGAAAACCTAAATAAACTAAAAAAAAATAAACCTATGATTAAAAAAACCTAAATAAAATAAAAACTAAACCTAAAGTAAAAATAAAATAAACCTAAAATAAAATAAAATAAAAACTAAATAAAACCCTAACCTAAAAAATAAACCTTAAAATAAAACTTAAAAATAAATAAAAAATAAAACTTAAACCCTAAAGTAAAAAAAACATGAACCTAAAAATAATATATAAAATAAACATAATAAAATAAAGTTAAACCTAAAATAAAATATATAAAACCTAAACCTAATCCAAAAAAACTAAACCTAAACTTAAAACTAATCTTAATGAAATAAAATAAACTATAAATAAACCGAAATAAAATAAACTATAAATAAACCTAAACCTAAACTAAACAAAAACCAAAAAGTAAAACTAAAATAAAAACCTAAAACATAAACTTAAAAAATAAAATAAAAACTTATACCTAAACCTAAAAATAAAAAGAAAACCTAAACCTAAAAAATAATCTTAATCCTAAACCTAAACCTAATAAATAAACAAAAATAAAAAACCTAAACTAAAATAAATAAGCCTAAAATAAATAAACTAAACTAAATAAAAATAAAAATTAAACCTAAATAAAATAAATAAATTAATTAATTAAAATAAATAAAACATAAACTAAATAAAAAATATAAACCAAAACTCACCAGTTTAATAAATCTTAAAAAAAACCATTAACCCTAAATCTTTAACCTCAAACCCAAATGCTAAACCCTAAACCCTAAACCCTAAAACCTAAACCTTAATCCCTAACCCTAAACGCTAAACTCTAAACCTCAAACCCTATACCTAAACCTAAAGTAACTAAATAAACCTAAACCCTAAAACCTAATAATCATAAACCTAAACCTGAAACTTAAGAATGGGCTTCCCATAACATCAAAATTCGAGATCTATTTAGGAGAAGGTACCTTATCATAGTGGTGGTGGGGATACTAGTTGATATGGAGATGGTGGTCAAGGAAACTAAAAATAAACTAAAAATAAATAAATAAAAACTTAAACTAAACTAAAATAAACTAAAAAATAAAAATAAAATAAAATAAAAATAAAATAAATTAAAAAATAAACCTAAAAATAAAACCAAAAAATAAATAAAATATAAAACCAAAACCCTAAACTAAAAATAAAAACTAAAACTAAAATAAAAATAAAATAAATGAAATAAAATAAACCTAAACCAAAATTAAAATAAACTAAACTAAAATAAATAAAACCTAAACCTAAACCTAAATAAATTCTTTAAACCCAAACTATATAAAATAGAATAAACTAAAAATAAAATTAAACCTAAACTTCAAAATAAACCCTAAAGATAAACCAAAATTAAAAATTAAAACCTAAACCCTAAACCCTAAACCCTAAAAAGCAAAAAACCTAAACCTAAACTAAATAAAACTAAAATTAAAATTAATAAAAAAACCTAAACAAAAATAAAATGAGAAAATAAAATAAAATAAAATAAAAACATAAACTAAAACCTAAAGCTAAACCTAAACCTAAAAATAAAAATAATAAATAAAACTAAATTAAAATAAAATAAATAAAAAAATCTAATCTAAACTAAAAAATAAAAAATTAAATAAAATTATAACGAAACCTAAAATAAAAATAAAATAAACCTAAAATATAATTAAAGAAAAACTAAATAAAACTTAAACATAAAAAATAAACCTAAAAATATATAAAAATGAAAACCTAAACCCTAATCTAAAAAAAAAATAATCCGAAAATAAAAATAAAATAAACTTAAACTTAAAATAAGATAAATTAAGCTAAAATAAATAAAACCTAAACCTAAAGCTAAAATAATCTAAACTTAAACTTAAACCTAAACTAAATAAAAGAAAATAAACTAAAAATAAACCTAAACCTAAACTTAAAAATAATTCCTAGAAATAAACCTAAAAAAAACCTAAAACCTCAACTTAAAATAAGAAAATGAAAACCTATGCATAAGCCTAAAAATAAAATATAAAATCTAAACCTAGAAAATAAAATGAAAATGAAACTAAACTAAAAAATAAATGTAAACCTAAACCTTAACCTAAAAAATAAACTAAAATAAATAAACCTAAAATAAATTAACTAAACTAAATAAAAATTAAAATAAAACTAAATCTAAATAAAAATAAAAAATAAAATAAACTAAAATAAATAAAAAAATAGACTAAGTAAACTAAATAAACCTAAATCTACCAGTTTACTTAATTTAAAAAAAATGAAAAAATATAAAAAAAAATAAATAAATAAACCTTAAACTTACAACCCTAAACCCTAAACCTTAAAATCCTAAACCCTAATCCCTAAATTCTACAATCCTAAACCATAAGCTCTAAAACCCCAAAGCCTAAATCATAAACCTTAAACCCTAAAAACCTAAGAACCTAAACTTAAACAAAATAAAACCTAAAAATAAAATAAATAAAATTCCTAAACCAAAATAGAATAAAAAATAAAATAAACTAAAAAGCTAAAATAAAACCTAAACTAAACTAAACCTAACCTAAACCTAAACGTAAATCTAGAAATAAAATAAAATAAGAACTAAAAACTAAACTAAAATAAAATAAATAAAAACCTAAACTAAACTAAAAAAATAAAATAATCCTAAAAATAATTAACCTAAATAAAATAAAAAATAAATAAAGTAAAACAAAAATATAATATAATAAAAACTAATAAAACCTCAACCTAAAAAATAAACCTAAAAATAAATAAAAAATAAGACCTAAACCCTAAACTAAAAAAACCTAAACCTATTATAAATAAAATAAAATAAACCTAAACCTAAACTAAACTAAATAAAACCTAAACCAAAACCTAAAATAAACTAAACCTAAACCCTAAATTAAAAATAAACCTAAACCTAAATTAATAATAAAATCTAAAAATAAATCTAAACTGAAAACCAAAAACCTAAATCTAAAAAAATAAACTATAAACCTAAACCAAAACCTAAAAATAAAAATTAAAACTTAAGCTTAAAAATTAAACATAAACTTAAATCTAAACCTAAAAAATAAACTAAAACAAAAATAAAAAAATAAAATAAAACCTAAATTAATAAAATAAACTAATAAACCTAAACCTAGGTTTATATATAAATATTTTAAAAAATAATCAATCCCTAATTCCTAAATCTAAGTAAAATAAATAAACTAATCCTAAATACAACCAAAAAAAAAAGTCAAATAAACTAACCCTAAATAAATAAATAAAATAAATCTAATAACACTAAATTAAACCCTAAACTTCAAACCCTAAATAAATCAGATATAAACCAACCTAAACTTACTAGTTTACATTTTTTAAAAAAATTAAAAAATTAAAAAATTAAAAAAATTATAAAAAAAATCCTAACCCTAAACCCTAACCCTAAAACTAACCCTACACCATAAACCCTAACCCCCAAAACCTTAAACCCTAAACTCTAAACCCTAAACCTAAAAACCCTAAACCCTAAACCATAAACTATGTAACCTACAACTCTAAACCTTAAACTTGAAACCCCAAACACTAAACCCAAAACCCAAAATCGTAAACCATAAACCATAAACCCTAAACCCTAAAAACCTAAAAACCTAAACCTAAACTAAATAAAACTTAAAAATAAAATAAATAGTAGAACCTAAACCAATAAATGAAAGAAAATAAATAAAATCAACTAAAATAAACTTTAACCTAAACCTAAACCTAAAGCTAAACCCTAAACCCTAAGTCCTAAACACAAAACCCTAAACCCTAAACCCTAAACCCTAAATATAAATATGTACTAAATAAATAAAATAAACCCTAAACCCTAAACTTAAATAAAAATAACCCTAAACCCAAAACCCTAAACTCTACAGCCTAAAACCATAAACCCTAAAATCTAAACCAACCATAAACCACTAAACCCTAAAACCAAAAATCCCTAGACCCTAAACCCTAAACCTAAACCTAAACCTAAACCCTAAACCCTAAATTCTAAACATAAATAAACCTAAAATAAATAACCTAAACCTAAGCCATAAACCTTAAACCCTAAACCCTAAACCATAAACCCTAAACCCTAAACGATAAATGCTAAACCCTAAATAAACCCTGAATCAATTTATCTCCTATTTTCTCGATCTGATCTTCTGCCTCATTGGTTTCTTATGAGTTTATTCTAAAGAATGGTATTATGGCTTTATCTTGGAGGTTGCCTTTTCTTTGTTCTTTGGATTGATTATTGAGTGGATTATAATGGTGGCCAATGCATTGAGGCTGCTTAACTTTCTTTTGGTGCTAATTTTTTGTGCTTCATTCCTGTTGAGCTATGATGTCTTCCTTACTATTGCTTTCTGACATTAATATACTGGTTATAAATAAAGATTCATATACATATCATGTGATTAGGATGGTGTTAATTATAGCTCATTGACTTATTTAAAGTGTTTTAAAGTTGTCTCCTATAATTTTCTTATGGAAAATATAAACTAATTTCTTTCCCAACATGGCTATTCATGAGACCTAAGATGGCTCACTCCTTATGTTTATGTATTCTCATGTCAAGATGGCTATATTGATGATAATTTTCTTCAATGAGACTCCTTATCCCACTAAAATTACCTATATATTTTAGATATGATTTTGCTTAGGTTTTGCTGTAATAAAGCTCACAAGAATATCAATAACTGGGTGCTTCCTTCTCATAGGTTTGTTGGCTATGATGGTTGTGATGTTCACCCTTTTGGTAGTAGCTCATGTGATGTAACCCTTAATAAGTTTGGATGCTCATTTGCATCCGCCCAACATGGTGTGATTGAGCGAGCCTTCTATCACATTTCCTTATTATCATACTCATATTATATTATTTCCTTCTATCTTTTGTCTACCTTAACCTGCTCTAATCTCTCTCTATTATAACTTTGCAAGTGTTTCTCATCTAAGTTTGCTCCATATTACCAAGCACTCTTACAACCAAATTGGCCTTATACTTTCTTTGCCTATTATGTTAATCAACTTGTATCTTTTGATTGCTTTAATGTTTTCTTTTGCTCTTGGATGTACTTAGATATTTACTTAGGTGATTGTAGCTCTATGAGTAGTAAAGAGTTTATCCTTAAACCTAAACCTAATAAAATACCTAAAATTTCCCAAAAAAAAAAAAACCCTAAACCCTAAACCCTATAACCCTAAACCCAAAAAACACTTAACTAAAAAACCATAAACCCTAAACTCTAAACCTAAACCTAACCATAAAACCTAAAATCCTAAACCCTAACCCTAAACTAAACCTAACTATAAATAAAATAAAAAAACTAAACCCTAAACCCTAACTCCCTAACTAAAATAACTAACCTAACCCTAATAAACCTAAACCCTAAAATAAAACACAAAATCCTAAACCCTAAATAAATCATAAACTAAACCTAAACCTAAAACCCTAAACCCTAAATTAAACCTAAACCTAAACCCTAAACCTAAACTAAAAAACTAAAACTTAAATTAAATAAAGCATAAAAATAAAATAAATCAATAAACCTAAACCTAAATAAAAAAAAATAAAATAAAATAAAAACCTAAACTAAAACCTTAACCTAAACTTAAAGCTAAAATAAAATAAAAAATGAAAATAAACTAAATTAAAATAAATAAAATCCTAAAGTAAACTCAAACTAAAATAAACCTAAGAATAAAAAATCTAAATAAAATAAAAATAAAATGTAAAATAAAAAAAATTAACTTAAAAAATAAACCAAAAAATAGAACCTAAAAATAAATGAGAAATAAAACCTAAACCCTAAACTAAAACAAAATCTAAACCTAAATAGAAATAAAATAAACCTGACCCTAAACTAAAATAAATAAAACCCTAAAGCTAAACAAAAATAAACTAAATCTAAACCTAAACCTAAATAAAATAAAATAAAATAAAATAAACTAAAAATAAACCTACACTTAAACTAAAAAATAAAACCTATAATAAAAACATAAAACCTAAAACTAAAAAAATAAGATAAAAACCTAAACCTAAACCTAAAAATACAAAATAAATAAACAAAAACAAAAAGTCCAAACTAAAATAAATAAACATATAATAAATTAATTAAACTAAATAAAAAATAAAATAAACTAAAATAAATAAATAAATTGAATAAACTAAATAAACCTATACCCCAGTTTACTTAATGTTAAAAAAATAAAAATAGAAAAATAAAAAAATAAAAAAACACTAACCCAAAACCCTAAACCTTTAAACTAACCCGACAGCCTAAATCTACAAACCTAAACCCTAAACCCTAAACCCTAAACCTTGAAACACTAAACCCTAAATCCTAAACCCTAAACCTAAACCAGAAAATAATAAACCCTAACCTAAACCTAATAAACTAAATAAACCCTAAACCCTAAACCCTAAACCATAAACCCTAAACCTAAATAAACCTAAAACCTAAACTAAATAAACCTAAAAAAAAAATAAAATAAATAACAAAACCTAAACCTAAATAAATAATATAAATAATAATAATGACTAAACTTAAATAAAACTAAACCTAAACCCTAAACTAAACCCTAAACCCTAAACCTAAACTAAACCCTAAAACATAACCTAAACCTAAACCCTAAACCCAAACCTAAACCCTAAACCCTAAAACCCTAAACACCAACCTAAACCAAAACCTAAACCTAAACTAAATAAAACCTAAAAATAAAATAAATAAAAAAACCTAATGCTAAATAAAAAAGTTAAAATTAAATAGAAACCTAATCTAAAACATAAACCTAAGCCTAAAAAATAAACTGAAATAAAAAACCTAAACTAAAATAAATAAACATAAAATAAATAAACTAAACTAAATAAAAATGAAAAATATACTTATAAATAAATAAAGTAAATAAATTAAAGTAAATAAACCTAAACCTACCAATTTACTTAATTTTTTAAAAAACCTTAAACCTTAAATCGTAAATCCTAAATTCTAAAACCTAAACCTTAAACCCTAAACCCTAAACCCTAAACCTGAAACTTACAACCGTAAACAAACAATCCTAGACCCTAAAACCTAAACCCTAAACCCTAAAAAATCATAAACCATAAACCCTAAACCCTAAACCATAAACTAACCCTAAACTCTAAACCCTAAATGCTAAACCCTAACCCTAACCCTAACCCTAAACCCTAAACCCTAAACCCTAAACCCAAAAACTTAAAACCTAAAACACTAAACTCTAAACTAACCCTAAACCCTAAACTCTAAACTAATCTTGAACCATAAACCCAAAAGGCTAAACCCTAAACCCTGAGCTAAACCTAAACCCTAAACCCTAAACTCTAAACCTTAAAGCCCTAAACCCTAAACTTTAAAATCCTAAACCCTAAAACCGTAAACTCTAAACCCTAAATACCTAAAAATATAAACCTAAACTAAATAAAACATTAAAATAAAAAATACATAAAAAAATATAAACCTAAATAAAATTAAAAAATAAAATAAAATAGAATCCTAAACTAAAACCTAAACCTAAACTTCAAAATAAAATAAAATAGACTAAAAAAAAATAAATAAAATGTAAACTAAACTACAAAAATAAAAATTAATGGCAAAATAATAATAAAATAAACTTAAACTAAAATATAAACCAATTAAAAACCTAAACCTAAAAAAATAAACCTAAAAATAAATCCTAAAAATAAATAAAAAATAAAACCTAAACCATAAACTAAAAAAAGCCTAAACTTAAAGTAAAAATAAAATAAAAAAAATAAAATAAGCCTAAACCTAAACTAAAATGAACTTAAATAATAACGTAAAACATAAAAATAAACTTAAATTAGAAACCTAAAACCTAAACCTAAAAAAATGCTTAAACCTAAACCAAAAATATAAAATAAATATAAAAGTCAACTAAAAAATAAATGTAAACTTAAATCTGAACCTAAAGAATAAACTAAAATAAAATACCTAAACTAAAATAATTTAACCTAAAATAAATAAAATAAACTAAATAAAAAATAAAAAATAAACCTAGATAAAAATAAAAAATAAAGTAAACTATAATATATAAAAAATAAACTAAATATATTAAATAAACCTAAACCTACCAGTTTACTTAATTAAAAAAAAAGAAAAAAACCTTAAACCCTAAATACTAATCCTTAAACCTTAAACCCTAAACCTACAACCCTAAACCCTAAACCCTAAAAAATGCTAAATCGTAAAACCCTAAACTTTCAACCCTAAACCCTAAACCCTAAATGCTAAACCCTAAACCATAAACCCTAACCCTAAACCCTTAAGCCTAAACCCTAAACCCTAATCCCCAAACCCTAAACCTAAACATAAAGTAATTAAATAAATTAAAACATAAACCTAAACTCTAAAACCTAATAAACCTAAATAATAGGAATGGGTAGTACCTTGATGGTAGGAACATAACTGTCGACCAGGCTCAGTCTAGATCTAAAGGTGGAGGCCAAGCCGGAGGTGGAAATTATTGCAGTGGTGGTGGGGGCTCTAGAGGTTTTGGTGGATATGGAGGTGGTGGTTAGATCTGTGGTGGTTATGGAGGTAGGCGGAGAGACAAAGGTTATAGCAGTAGTGAGATCGGGATATGTTAATCTCGCTACTGATAAAGGGTTTATTTTAATGGGAACTAGAGAAATTGAAGAATGGTTGATCCGATCTTCTACTAATGGAACTGTGTCTTTACAGTAGAGACGGCTGTAGCTATCTAGAGTTTTTATTTGCACTATCCATGCACATTTTTTATCTATGTCATCGCTCATGTCTTAGAAAACTTGGTGTGTTACTTAGTTGATGAAATTACAAAGAAGAGATGTTGAATCTAAATTTGTTCTCTTTTAAATAAAAAAAACAAAAGCCCTAAACCTTAAACTAAAATCTGAACCCTAAACCTAAAACTTAAACCCTAAACCCTAGACCCTAATCCTAAACCCTAAAAATAAGCAAATAAAATAAAAAAATTTCATAAAATTTAAAAAAACCCTAACCCTAAAACTAACCCTAAACCCTTAACCCTAAACCCTGAACCCCAAACACTAAAACACAAACCATAAATCAAAAATCCAAAACCCTAAACCTTAAACCCAAACCCTAAAAACACTAAACACTAAAGCCTAACTGATAAACCCTAAATGCTAAAACCCTAAACCCTAAACCCTAAACATTAAACCCTAAACCCTAAAACCCTAAAAACCTAAACCTAAAAAATAAAATAAAAATAAAACTCAACTAAAAAATAAACTTAAACCTAAGCCTAACCCTAAAACAAAAAAAAAACCTAAACTAAAATAAATAAACTAAACTAAACTAAAATAAAAAATAAACCTAAATAAAAATAAAAAATAAAATAAACTAAAATAAATAAAAAGAACCCTAAACTTACACAAAACCTAAACCCTAAGCCTACCCTAAACCCTAAACCCTAAACCTTTAACCTTAAACTCTAAACCCTAAATCCTAAACCTTAAACCCTAACCCTAAACCCTAAACCCTAAACCCTAAAATCATAAATCCTAAAACCCTAAACTGTAAACCCTAAATCCTCAATCCTAAACCCTAAACCCTAAACCCTAACCCTAAACCATATACACCAAACCATAAACCTAAAGTAACTAAATAAACTAAAAAATAAACCTAAACCCTAATACCTAATAAACTTAAACTTAAACTTAAACCCTAAGAATGGGCAGAACCTTGATGGCAGGAACATCACCATCAACACTCGGCCTAGATCAAACAAAGGAAGGCGGAAGCGCTACTATGGTGGTGGGGATCCGGATGTGCGTGGATATGGAGGTGGTGGTCAAAGTCTAGAGGCGAGGAGAGATGAGGTTATAATCATGATGGTGGCGAGGGAGATTGAGGATATGATGGTGGGTCTGCCACGAAGTGGGTGGTTCGATTAACTGAGAAATGAGAACAACTGATTTGAACTGCTACTTATGGAACTATATCTTTACAGTAGAGACGCTTCTAGTTATCAAGGGTTTTTGATTTTACTTTATGTGTGCTCATTTCGGATCTATGTCATTGCTTCTGTCTTAAAAAACTTGGTGTGTTACCTGGTTGATAAAATCAAAATGAAGAATTTGTTATCTATTAAGAAAAAAAATTAAAAACCCTAAACCATAAACTAAAACTTAAACCCTAAACCCTAAACCTAAAACCTAAACCCTAAACCCTAAACCCTAAACTTTAAACACTAAAAATAAATAAAAAATAAAAAAACTCTAACTCTAAACCCTAAACACTAAACTCTAATCCCTGAACCCTAAAACCTAAACCTAAACTAAATAAAACCTAAAAATAAAATAAATTAAAAAACCTAGAGCAAAATAAAATAATAAAATAAAATAAAATAAAAACCCAAACTAAAACCTAAACCTTAAAATAAAATAAAATAAAAAATAAAATCTAAACTAAAATAAAATAAAGAAAAACTTAAATTAAACTAAAAAAATAAAATAAAACTAAAATAAAAAATATAAATAAATAAAACTAAATAAATAAAATAAAATAAACCTAAATAAAATAAAATAAAAACTAAATAAAAACCTAAACAGAAAAATAAACCTAAAAATAAATAAAAAATAAAACCTAAACCTAACACTAAAAAAACTTAAACCTAAAATAAATAAAATAAAATAAACCTAAACCTAATCTAAAATAAATTAAACTAAAATAAATAAAATGTAAACCTAAACTAAAAATAAACTAAAACTAAACCCTAAACTAAATAAAATAAAAGTAACTAAAAATAAACCTGAACCTAAATTAAAAAATAAAATCTAAAAATAAACCTAAACTAAAAACCTAAAACCTAAACCTAAAAAAATAAAATAAAAATCTAAACCTAAACCTAAAAATAAAAAATAAAACTTAAACTTAAAAAATAAAATAAAAATAAAACTAAACTAAAAAGTAAATAGAAACTTAAACCTAAACCTAAATAATAAACTAAAATTAAAAAACATAATCTAAAATAAATAAGCCTAAAATAAAAAATAAACTTACGTAAAAATAAAATAAAGTAAATAAATTAAATAAAAAAAAAATTAAATAATCTAAAAAACCATAAACCTATTGGTTTACTTAATTTAAATATCGATCTTAACTAAAACTTGAACCCTAAACCTGAAACTTAAACCCTAAACCCTAAACCCTAAAAACAAAAAAAAATAAAAAAATAAAATAAATAAAAAAACCCAAAACCTTGAACCCTAAAATTAACCCTACACCTTTAACCTTAAACTTGAAACCCCAAACCCTAAACCCAAAACCTAAAATTGTAAACCATAAACCATAAACCCTAAACCCTAAAAACCTAAACCAAAACTAAATAAAACTTAAAAATAAAATAAATAGCAGAACCTAAACCTAAATAAAATAGAAAAAGAAAATAAAATAAAACCTCAACTAAAAACTAAACTTAAACCTAAACCTAAACCTAAACCTAAACCCTATACCCTAAGTCCTAAACGCAAAACCCTAAACCCTAAACCCTAAATAAACCCTATGCCCTAAACCCTAAACCCTAAAACCTAAATCCTAAACCTAAATAATAAACCTAAACTAACCTAACCTAAACCTAAACCTAAATACACTTAAAACTATAAATAAACTTAAATAACCTAAACTAAACTTAAAACCTAAAATCAATAAACCTAAACCTAAATCCTAAACAAGTTAAACCTTAAACTAAATTAACTAAACTTGCTATAAACTTAAACTAAACTATAAACTAAACTCTAAACCTAAATAATAAAATAAACTCCTAAACTCTAAATAAACTAATCAGAATCTTAAACTTAAAACTAACCTTAACTAATCATAAACCTAAACTCTAAATTGACTAAACCTAAATAAACTAAATTTTAAACCCTAAACTAAACCTAAACTTAACCTAAACCTAAACCTAAAACCTAACAACCTAAACCTAAACTAACTCTAAACCTAAACTAACCTAAACCTTGCTAACCCTAAACCCTAAACCTTAAATCCTAAACACTAAATGCAAAATCCTAAACCCTAAACCCTAAACCTTAACCCAAAATCCTAAACCCAAAAGCCTTAAACCCTAAATTCCTAAACCTTAAACCCTAAACCCTAAACTTTAAACCTAAAACCTAAACCTAAATTAAATAAAACATAAAAATAAAATAAATAAATAAACCTAAACCTAAATAAAATAAAAAAATAAAATAAAATAAAAACCTAAACTAAAACCTTAACCTAAACTTAAAAATAAAATAAAATAAAAAATTAAAATAAACTAAATTAAAATAAATAAAAACCTAAAGTAAACTCATAATAAAATAAACTTAAGAATAAAAAATATAAATAAAATAAAAACAAAATGTAAAATAAAAAAATCAACCTAAAATAAAATAAAAACTAAATAAAAACCTAAACCTAAAAATAAATGAGAAATAAAACCTAAACCCTAAACTAAAATAAAATCTAAATCGAAATATAAATAAAATAAACCTAACCCTAAACTAAAATAAATAAAACCCTAAACCTAAATAAAAATAAACTAAATCTAAACCTAAACCTAAATAAAATAAAATAAAAATAAAAATACACTAAAATAAACCTAAACTTAAACTAAAAAACCTAAAACCTAAAAAAAATTAAAAAAATAAGATAAAACCTAAACCTAAACCTAAAATAAAAGATAACAAAATAAAAGCCCAAACTAAAATAAATAAACCTATAATAAATTAATTAAATTAATTAAAAAATTAAATAAACTAAATAAACTTGTACTTGGTTTGCTTAATGTAAAAAAAACAAAATAGAAATTAAAAAAATAAAAAACTGACTCAACCACCAAAACTGACCTGTCTCCAGGCTGAGCCCTACTGAGCCATGCCAACCCTAAACTCTAAACCCTAGGCCACAACTGTCCCAGGCCACTGACCACCCCAGGCCACTGCCACTGAGCCATAAACTGAGCCACTAAAACCTAAACTGAGCTGGCTAAATACTTAAAGATAAATAAATCAAACTAAACCTAAATAAATATAATAAATAATAATAACCTCAACTACCTGGGCTGAGCTGAGCTTAAACCACTGGCTAAGACCCACTGAGCACAAACCCAGACCCTAGCCACTGGGCCCTTGACCCTGAGCTCACATGACCCTGCACTAACTAAACCCAGGCCACTGGGCCACACAACCTAATCCCACCACACAAAACCTCTAATAAACTAAAATAAAATAAATAAAAACTGGATCTAAAGTTAAAAATAAATAAAAGCCTAATCTAAAACTTAATCCTAAACTTAAACCTAAATCTAAACCTAAACTTAAATATAAAATAAACCTAAAAAAACTTAAATAAAATAAAACCTAAATGTAAAATAAAAATAAAATAAAATAAAAACTAAATAAAAACTTAAACCCAAAAAATAAACCTAAAAATAATTAAAAAATAAAACCTAAACCCTAAACTAAAAAAACCCAAACCTAAAATGAACAAAATAAAATAAATCTAAATTTAAACTAAAATAAACTAAAGTAAAATAAATAAAACCTAAACCTAAACCTAAACTAAACTAAACCAAAACCATAAACTAAATTAATTAAATATAAAATAAACCTATCGTAAACTAAAAAAAAATAAAACTTAAAGATGTACCTAAAATAAAAACTTAAAACCTAAACCTAAAAAAAATAAAATAAAAACCTAAACCTAAAAATAAAAAAAATAAAACCTAAACCTAAAAAATAAATAAAAATAAAACTAAACTAACAAAGTAACATAAACCTAAACCTAAAAAATAAACTAAAATAAAAAACCTAAACTAAAATAAATAAACATAAAATAACAAAACTAAACTAAATAAAAATGAAAAATAAACTTATAAAAAAATAAAATAAATAAAATAAACTAATTAAACCTAAATACTGGTTTGTTTTTTTTTAAAACCCTAACCAGTGATCCTAAATCACAGGCCTAAACCCAAACCCTAAAACTAATCTGGACCACTGACCTAAACCAACATCCTGACCACAAACCCTAAACCCTAAACCTAAAATGCCTAAACCATGGACCATGACCCTCCACTGAGCCATAAGCTCACCACTGGGCTACTCTCTAAACTTACCACTGACCTAAACCACCTAACTAACTGAGCCTAAACCCTACCACCCACTAAACTGATCACGGACCATGAGCCCAAACCACTCTACATGGGCTAAACTCCCCACACTTTAAAGCCACACCCTAAACTTTAAAACCCACTAAAACCCTAAAATCTAAACCCTAAATACTCAAAACATAAACTAAAATAAACATTAAAATAAAAATATAAAAAAATATATAAACCTAAATAAAATTAAGAAATAAAAAAAATTAAATCCTAAACTAAAACCTAAACCTAAACTTCAAAATAAAATAAATAAAATAAACTAAAATAAATAAAATGTAAACTAAACTAAATAAATAAAATAAACCTAGGAATAAAAAACCTATAAAAAAATAAAAACTAGTGGCAAAATAAAAATAAAATAAACTTAAAATAAAATAAAAACTAATTAAAAACCTAAACCTAAAAAAATAAACCTAAAAATAAACTCAAAAAATAAATAAAAAATAAAACCTAAACCATAAACAAAAAAAAAACCTAAACCTAAAATAAAAATAAAATAAACAAAATAAAATAAGCCTAAACCTAAACTAAAATAGACTTAAAATAATAGCCTAAAACATAAAAATAAACTTAAATTAAAAAGCTAAAACCTAAACCTAACAAAAAAATACTTAAACCTAAACCTAAAATATAAAATAAATATAAAAATCAACTAAAAAATAAATGTAAACTTAAATCTGAACCTAATGAATAAACTAAAATAAAGTACCTAAAATAAACTAAATAAAAAATAAAAAATAAGCCTAAATAAAAATTAAAAATAAAGTAAACTATAATATATAAAAAATAAACTAAATATACTAAATAAACCTAAACCTACCAGTTTACATAATTAAAAAAAGAAAAAAACCTTAAACCCTGAATACTAATCCTTAAACCATAAATCGTAAACCTACAACCCTAAACCCTAAACCCTAAAAAAATGCTAAACCGTAAAACCCTAAACTTTCAACGCTAAACCCTAAACCCTAGATGCTAAACTTTAAACTATAAACCCTAACCCTAAACCCTAAATCCTGAACCCTAAACCCTAAACCTAAACCTAAAGTAACTAAGTAAATTAAGAAAATAAACCAAAACCCTAAAACTTAATAAACCTAAATCATAGGAATGGACAGTACCTTGATGGCAGGAACATCACCGTCAACCAGGCTCAATTTAGATTTAAAGGTGGAGGCCAAGCCGGAGGTGGCAATTATCGCAGTGGTGGTGGGGGCTCTGGAGGTGCTGGTGGATATGGAGGTTATGGTTGGTGTAGGGGTGTTTATTGAGGCAGGAGGAGCGACAGAGGTTATAGCCGTGGTAATGCCGGAGCAAGAGATCGGGGATATGATGGCGGATCCCTCTACTCGATAGGCGAGGGTTATTCTAATCGGAACTAAAGAAATTGAAGAATGGTCGATCCGATCTGCTACTTATGGAACTGTGTCTTTACAGTAGAGACGGTTGTAGCTATTTATGGTTTTTATTTGCACTATCCATGCACATTTTTTATCTATGTCATCGCTCGTGTCTTAGAAAACTTAGTGTGTTACTTGGTTGATGAATTTACAAAGAAGAAATGTTGAATCCAAATTTGTTCTCTTATAAATAAAAAAAAACAAAAACCCTAAACCTTAAACTAAAATTTGAACCCTAAACCTAAAACCTAAACCCTAAACCCTAGACCCTAATCCTAAACCCTAAAAATAAGAAAATAAAAATAAAAAAATTTCAAAAAATTAAAAAAAACCCTAACCCTAAAACTAACCCCCTAACCACACCCCAAACACTAAAACCCTAAACCATAAAACCATAATCCAAAACCCCTTAAACCCAAACCCTAAAAATACTAAAGCTGTAACTCCACTCTCCTAAACCCTAAACCCTAAACAAGAAATCCTAAACACTAAAACCCTAAAAACTAAACTTAAAAAATAAAATAAAATAAAACTCAACTAAAAATAAACTTAAACTAAGCCTAACCTAAAAAACTAAAATAAATAAACTAAACTAAACTAAAATAAAAAATAAACTTAAATAAAAATAAATAAGAAAATAAATGAAAATAAATAAAAAGAACCCTAGACTTACAACACTAAACCTACAACCCTAAATTCTAAACCATAAACCCTAAACCCTAAACCCTAAACCATATACACCAAACCCTAAACCTAAACCTAAAGTAACTAAATAAACTAAAAAATAAACCTCAACCCTAAAACCTAATAAACTTAAACTTAAACCTAAACCCTAGGAATGGGCAAAACCTTGATGACAGGAACATCACCTTCAACCAGGCTCAGTCTAGATCTGGTAATGGAAGTGAAGGCGAAGGTGACATTTATAATAGTGGTGGTGGGGGATCTGGATGTGTTGGTGGATATGGAGGTGGTGGTCAAAGCAGCTGTGGTTCTAGAGGCGGGAGGAGCGAAAGAGGTTATAGTTGTGATGGTGGCGGAGGGAGAGATCGAGGATATGATGGTGGGTCCCGCTACTCGAGAAGCTGGGGTGGTTCTGATTGGAACTAGGGAAATTGAGGAACGACTGATTTGAAGTGCTGCTTACGGAACTGTGTCTTTATTGTAGAGATGATTCTAGTTGTCAAGGGTTTTTGATTTTACTTAATGCGTGCTCATTTTGGATCTTTGTCATCGCTTCTGTCTTAAAAAACTTGGTGTGTTACCTGGTTGATCAAATCAAAAAGAAGAATTTGTTATCTAATAAGAAAAAAAATCAAAAACCCTAAACTCTAAACTAAAACTTAAACCTTAAACCCTAAACCTAAAACCTAAACCCTAAACCCTAAACCCTAAACTTTAAACACCAAAAATAAATAAAAAATAAAAAAACTCTAACCCTAAACCCTAATCCCTGAACCCTAAAACCTAAACCTAAACTAAATAAAACCTAAAAATAAATTAAATTAAAAAACCTAGAGCTAAATAAAATAATAAAATAAAATAAAATAAAAACCCAAACTAAAACCTAAACTAAAAAATAAAATAAAAATAAAAATAAAAAAACTAAATCAAAAATAAAAGTAAAATAAACTTAAATAAAATAAAATAAAAACTAAATAAAAACCTAAACCAAAAAATAAACCTAAAAATAAATAAATAATAAAACCTAAACCTAACACTAAAAAAAACTTAAACCTAAAATAAATAAAATAAAATAAACCTAAACCTAATCTAAAATAAACTAAACAAAAAATAAATAAAATGGAAACCTAAACCAAAAATAAACTAAAACTAAACCCTAAATTAAATAAAATAAAATTAACTAAAATAAACCTAAACCTAAATTAAAAATAAAATCTAAAAATAAAAAATTAAAACCTAAAACTTAAACCTAAAAAATATAATAAAACCTAAACCTAAACCTAAAAAAAAATAAAACCTAAACTTAAAAAATGAAATAAAAATAAATCTAAACTAAAAAGTAAACATAAACTTAAACCTAAACCTAAATAATAAACTAAAATAAAAAACCTAATCTAAATACATAAGCCTAAAATAAAAAATAAACCTAAATAAAAATAAAATAAAATAAACTAAAATAAATAAAAAATAAATTAAATAAACTAAAAAACATAAACCTATTGGTTTTGTAATTTAAAATGGGCTAACTAACTTGGACCCTAAACCTAAACTTAAACCCTAAACCCTAAACCACTAAAACAATAATAATAAATAAATAAAACAAACTACGGACCCTAAAGTGACCTTACTGAAGCTGACCCTAAACCCTAAAATAAAAAAAAATAAAATAAATAAATAAAAAAACCCAGACCCGGACAGTGACCTTAAACCACTAAGCCTGGGCCTTAAACCATAATCCTTAAAACCCTAAACCCGAAACCCAAAAGCCTAAACCCTAAATCATAAACCTTATACCCTAAACCCTAAACCACAACCCTAAACCTAAAGCTAAACCACACTAAACCACAACCCTGAGCCCTGACTCTGTGCCCTACCCTAAAACCTGGACTCTAAAACCATGGGTTAAAGGACCTGGACCACACAAATGCTAAAAAGCACTAAAACATAAACCTAAAAAATAAAATAAAATCAAAACTCAACTAAAAAATAAACCAAACCTAAACATGAACCTAAAAAAAATAATAAAAACATAAATGAAAATAAGTAAACCTAAAATAAACAAACTAAACTAAATAAAAATAAAAAACTTAAATCTACTAGTTCACTTTTAAAACCCTAAACCTAAAATCCTAAACCCTAAACCTTAAACCTGTGCTACAACTCTCTCCACCCAAAACCTACAACCCTAAACCCTAAACCCTAAACCTTAAACCCTAAACAATAAAACCTGAACCCTAACCTTAAACCCTAAACCCTAAAAGAATAAACCATAAAACCATAAACCCTAAACCCTAAACTCTAAAACCTAAACCCTAAACCCTAACCCTATACCCTAAAACCCAAAACCTAAACTTAAACCTAAAGTAACTAAATAAATTAAAAAATAAACCTAAGCTCGAAAACCTAGTAAACCTAAACCCTAAGAATGGACAGAACCTTGATGATAGGAATATCACCGTCAACTATGCTCAGTCTAGATCTGGCGGTGGAGAAAAAGGCGGAGGTAGTGATTATCACAGTGGTGGTGGGGGATCTAGAGGTGGTGGTTGTCATGGTAGTAGTGGTTACGGTGGGAGAGATCAGGGATATGATGGTGGATCCCACTACTTGAGAGGCCAGGGTAGAGATGGTTCTAGTTATCTAGAGTTTTTGATTTACTTTATGCATCCTAATTTTTGATCTATGTCATCGTGTGTGTATTAGAAAATTTGGTGTGTTACTTGGTTAATGAAATCGAAAGAATAAATGTTTAATCTGAATTTATTCACTATTAAAAAAAACAAAATCCCTAAAGCCTAAACTAAAACATGAACCCTAAACCTAAAACCTAAACCCTAAACTAAAACCTGAACCCTAAACCTAAAACCTAAACCCTAACACTAAACCTTAAACCCTAAACCATAAAAAAAATAAAAAAATAAAAATTAGTAAAAAAACCTAACCCTAAACCCTAAACCTAAAACTCTGAATCCTAAACCCTAAACCCTAAAACCTTAAACCATAAACCCAAAACCCTAAGATCATAAAACCTAAATTGTAAACCCTAAACCCTAAAACCTACAATCTTAAACCCTATACCCTAAACCCCAAACCCAAAACCCAAAACCCTAAACCCTAAACTCTAAACCCTAAAAACCTTAAAACTTAAATCTAAACTAAATATAACCTAAAAAGAAAATAAATAAAAATCCTAAACCTAAATAAAATAAAATAAAAACCTAAACCTAAACCTAAAAATAAAAATAAACCTAAAAATAAAATAAAATAAAAAATAAAAACTAAACTAAAATAAAATAAATAAAACCTAAACTAAACTAAAAATACAATATGATAAAACCTAAAATAAAATAAAAACTAAATGTAAAATAAAAATAAAATAAACCTAAAATAAAATAAAATAAAAACTTAAAAAAACCTAAACTTAAAAATTGACCAAAAAAATAAACTAAAAAATAATTAAATAATAGAACCTAAATCCTAAACTAAAAAAAGCCTAAACCTAAATTAAACCTAAACCTAAACTAAAATAAACTAAACTAAAATAAGAAAACCTAAATCTAAACATAAAATAAACTAAACCTAAATGCTAAACTGAATAAAATAAATAAAACTAAATATAAGCCTAAACTAAAAAAAATAAAACCTAATAATAAACCTAAAAAAATAAAATAAAAAACTAAACCTAAAAATAAAAATAAAACCTAAACTTAAAAATAAAATAAAAAATAAAACTAAACTAAAAATAAACATAAACCTAAACTTAAACCTAAATAATGAAATAAAAGAAAAAACTTAAACTAAAGTAAATAAACCTAAAAAATATAAACTAACAAAATAAAAATAAAAAATAAAAATAAATAAAAATGAAATAAATAAACTAAAATAAAAAAATTAAATAAACTTAAAGCGTCTTGGGTTGTAATTAAAACCTAAATCAGAACCCCAAACACTAGGCTCTAATTCATAAACCTAAATCATAAACCCTAAACCCTAAACCCTGATTCATAAAACCCAAAGTGACCCTAAACCCTAAACCTGCCCAGATCCTGGGCCCTGAGCCCTGACCCTAAACCACTAAACACTGTGCTTAAAACCTTAAACTTTAAACTGATCTTAAACTTAGATCCTAAACCTAAACACTAGGCCTAAAGCCTGAAACCACTGGGCCTAAACCACTAAACCACTGGTCTAATCATAACCACAAACCAAGCTAACCTCTAAACCCAAAACATGAGCCTGCTAAACCCAAATACAAGACCCAAACCTGGCCTTAAACCACAGCTGCAGGCTCTAAACCTAAACCACTAAAACACAAACATAAACCTAATACTAAATAAAACCTAAAAATAAAATAAATAAAAAAGCCTAAACTAAAATAAAAGAAATATAATAAAATAAAATAAAATAAAATAAAAATCTAAATTAAAATGTAAACCTAAACCTAAAAATAAGATAAACTAAAAACCTTTAAAAAATAAAATAAATAAAAAAGTAAAATAAACATAAGAATAAAAAACCTAAATAAAAATAAAATAAAATAAACCTAGACTAAAATAGAATAAAACCTAAACTAAAAAAATAAACCTAAATAAATAAAAATAAAAAACACTAAACTATGAAATGCCTAAACCTAAAATAAAATAAATAAATAAAATAAATGAACCTAAACCTAAAATAAACTAAACTAAAAATAAATAAAACCTAAACCTAATCCTAAAAAACTAAAATAACATACAACAAAAAAAAATAAAATAAAATAAAATAAAATAAACCTAAACTAAAAAATAAAACCTAAAAATAAACCTAAAATAAAAATCTTAAACCTAAACCTAAAAAAATAAAATAAAAACCTAACCATAAACTTAAAAAAAAATAAAACCTAAACCTAAAAAATTAAATAAAAATAAAACTCAACTAAAAAATAAACCTAAACTTAAACCTAAACTTGAAATATAAACTAAAATAAAACCTTAACTAAAATAAATAAACCTAAATTAAATAAACTAAACAAGAATAATAAAAATAAACCTAACTAAAAATAAAAATTTATTAAACTTAAATAAATAAAAAATAAACTAAATATACTAAATAAACTTAAACCTACCGGTTTACATAATTCAAAAAAAAAATCTCAAACCAGAAATCCTAAACCGTAAACCCTAAACCCTAAACCCTAAACCTTCAACCCTAAACCCTAAACCATAAAAAACCCTAAAAAAACTGCTAAAAATCCTAAACCCTAAATACTAAAAACTTAAAAAACTAAAAACCTAAACCTATACTAAATAAAACCTAAAATCAAATAAATAAATAAACCTTAATAAAAATAAAAAAATAAATAAAATATAATGAAAACCTAATCGTAAATCAAAACCTAAAAATAAAAATAAATAAATAATAAAAACTAAACTATAATTAAATAAATAAAAACCTAAACTTAACTAAAAAAATAAAATAAACTTAAGAATAAAAAACCTAAATAAAATAGAAAGTAAATATAAATTAAAAATAAAATAAACCTAAAATAAAATAAAATAAACCTAAAAGTAAATATAAAATAAAACTTAAACCCTAAACTAAAAAAAAAACCTAAACCTAATATAAATAAAATAAATTAAACCTAAACCTAAAAAAAATAAACTAAACCTAAACCATAATTTAAATAAAATAAAATAAACTTAAAGTAAACCTAAAATAAAAACTAAAACCTAAAAAAAAAAAATAAAATAAAACCCTAAACCAAACCTAAAAATAAAAATAAAACCTAAACTTAAAAAAATAAATTAAAATAACTAACCTAAAATAAACATAAACCTAAACCTCAACAAAATAATAAACTAAAAAAAAACCAATTAACATAAATAAAATAACTAAATAAAATAAATAAAAATAAAAAAAATAAAAGCTAAAATAAATAAAAAAATAAAACTAAATACTATTTTGCCAAAAACTACTGTAAACTGAGCCCTAGGCTCTAAACCTAAACCTGAAAGCCCTAAATCTGACCCTACCCTAAACCCTCACAAACCCTAACCCTAACCCCAACCCTAGAAGCCTGTCTAAAATCCTAAACTAACTAAACCCAGGTCCTAAAACCCAAACCCTAAGGCCTAAAGCCTAAACACTAAACCCCAAATACCCAAACCCTAAACCTACTAAACCCTTTGTCTGACCATAACCTAAACCTAAACCTAAAACTGGACCACTAAAACTAACACTACTCAAACCCTAAACAAACCACAAACCCTAAAACCTAAAATTAAACCTAAACTAAATAAAACCTAAAAGAAAATTAATAAAACAATCCTAAATAAAATTAAAATTAAAATAAAATATAAAGCTAACTAAAACCTAAATCTAAAAAAAATAAAATAAATAAAAATAAAAACTAAATTAAAATAAAATAAATAAAACCTAAACTTAACTAAAAAATAAAATAAACCTAAAAATAAAAAAAGCATAAAATAAAATAAAATAAACCTAAAATAAAATAAAGTAAAAACTAAATAAAACTTAAACTTAAAAATAAACCTAGAAATAAGAAAAATTAAAACCTAAAATAAACTAAAAAAAACATAAACCTAAACCAAAACTAAAATAAACTAAACTAAAATAAATAATACTACACCTAAACCTAAAATAAACTAAACCTAAACCCTAAAATAAAATAAAAATAAAAATAAACTTAAACTTAAACTAAAAAATAAAACCTAAAAAAATAAATTGAAAACCTAAACCAAAACCAAAAAGTAAAAAAAATTAAATATAAAAAAAATAAAAATATTACTAAATTAAAAAATAAATATAAACCTAAACCTAAACCTAAAAAAATAAAATAAAATAAAAACATAAACTAAAATAAATAAACCTAAAATAAATAAACTAAATAAAATAAATAGAAAAAATAAACCTAAATAAATAAAAAATAAACTAAACTAAACTAAATTAAAAAAAACTAAATAAACTAAATATTAAATCTACTGATTTACTTAATTTTTAAAAAAAACCCTAAACCCTAAACCCTAAATCCTAAGCCCTAAGCCCTAAACCCTAAATCTACAACCACACTAACAAAAATAAACCCAAACTCTAAATCTAAACTATAAACCATAAACCATTAAAAACCAAAACCAAACCCAAACCATAAAACCCTAAACATTAAGAATGGGTAGAACCTTGATGACAGGAACATCAAAGTCAACTAGGCTCAATCTAGATCTGGTTATGGAGATGAAGGCGGAGGTGGAGAATATCATAGGGGTGGTGGGGGATCTAGATATGGTGATGGATATGGAGGTGGTGGTCGGAGCAGTGATGGTTATGGAGGTGGGATGAGCGATGGAGGTTACAGTCGTGGTGGTGTTGGAGGGAGAGATCGGGGATATGATAGTAGATCCTACTACTGGAGAGGCTTGGGTGGTTCTGATAGGAACTTGAGAAACTAAAGAATGGATCGATCGCATCTTATGGAATGTCTTATAGTAGAGACAGTTCTATTTATCATGGGTTTTTTATTTATTCTATGGGTACTCATTTTTTATCTATGTCATCGCTTGTGTCTTAGAAAACTTGGGGTGCTACTTGGTTGATCAAATTGAAAAGAAAAAATGTTGAATCTAAATTTGTTCTTTGTTAAAAAAACTTAAACACTAAACCCTAAACCCTAAACATTAAACCCTAAATAAAAAGATAAACCCTAAACCTAAAACCTAAACCCTAAACCTTAAACCCTAAAACTCTAAACTCTAAACCATAAACCCTAAACCCTGAAACCCTAAACCTTAAACTCTAAACACTAAACCCTAAAACCCTAAACCCTAAACTCAAAACCTACAACCTAGCCTAAACCCTAAACCCTAAACCCTAAACCCTACAACCTAAACTAACCTTAAACTAACCCTAAACACTAACCCTAAATCCTAAACCCTAAACATTGAATAAAGTTATCATTAGGAGTAGATCTAAAGAATGACCAAATCCTAACTTTAGCTAAAGAAAATGTCTTCAAGAGACTTTTGCTTAACTATTAGAGAATTGAATACCTTAAACCCTAACCATAAATCATATCATAATACCATATATTATAGTATAATGTAGCATCATATATTTTAGCATGTAGTGATGTGTTTCTGGATGTTATTTTAAAATGTTTTAGTATATTATGGTATTGTGCCATATAGTATATATTAATATAAATCAAAAAAATATTAATTTAATAAATTAGATGATGAAATTTGTTAAATTTGAAAAGGGAATTAGGTTGTAGTACCAAAGGTGTGTTGCGCCACTTGTAGTCTAAAAGGTAAGATTTTATGTTCAAACTAAATATTATATGTTGTTGCATAGTATAGCATCATATATCATAATATATTATTCTGCGCATTTTAAATTCTTTTAGTATTTTATAATCATACAGTCGATCCTACACTAACATATTTATAGAAATGTTGATTTAGACTTTAAAATGGTAGAATTTGGCCAAATTCATAATAGGTATAGCATGACATCATAATATAGCATTTCAATTTAAAATATGTAAGTGATACGACTAAAATATATAGTTTTTATTATTTAGAATAATTTTATGATTTTTTTCTTAAGCAATCCCTTGTGAAGTGATATGCAAATATAATATAATATGTTATAGTGTATTATAATATAGGATGCCATAACATAGTGTAGCATCATGCATTATAGCATACTATTGTGTATTACTACTTATTTTTTAGCATATTTTAGTTTGTTATAGTATGATGTAGTAGAGTTTACTTGGTATAATTCATAATATCTTGATTTATAGTCCGAGATGATGGGATTTGGCCAAATTTAAGGTAAGCTTTAGGGAACATCATTGAGCATGTGCTATGGTGTGTCATTTAATCAAAAGAATGGAATTTTGCATCCAAATAAATGTTTATTTTTCAACCAATTTTTATATTTTTTTTCTTAAAGTGATTCATTTTAAGGCGTAATGTGAGATAATATATTATATGAAAGCATATTAAAATATAATGTACATAACAATATAACATCACATAAATATAAATGTCGTAGTGTCTTACTAAATGTTACTGTACATTTTAGTATGTTTTACTTTTGTTATAATTCATTGGGTCAAAACTCACAAAAATATTAATTTGAAAGTTGAGATGGAAGAATTTGGCCAAATTCATGGTACACACTAAGAGGCAATGCCAAAATTATGCAATTTTGTACCATTTTGAATAGAAAATTAATAATTTTACAACCAAAATGAACATTATTCATATTTTGAGAAAATTTTGTTATTTGTTCCTTTTAAGTGATTCTAATGAGGTGTAATGTTAGACAATATATTATATTTTAGCAAATTATAATATAACATCATATATTATAATATAATATAGTGTGTTAATTCACACTATAACATGTTTAGCATGATATTGTATAGTTAGTTTGAGCTTGCACCATCACAAATAATAAAATGTTGATTACAGTGTTAAGATTTTGTAATTTTAATAAATGCATTGTTAGGTTTTTGGTTGAAGTATTAAAGGTGTACATAAGAGAAGAAATAAGATTTGATGAGAATTCCATGTCAAGGGCATGGAGGAAGATCCACTAGGGGATCACACATGCATTGGACATGACATGTGAGGGGTCTATGTCGATTGCATAAAAGAAAAAGATCTGCTGGGGATAAGATTTTAATTTGATTTGATTATATGATTTGTGGAAAGAAGATCCACTAGGAATAAGAATATATATTCCACTGGGGATTAAGATTGAATTGACTTTAATTTGTTTTGTTCTAATTGATGTGGAGGCATATCTACTTGATATGGGCTCAAGTCCCACAGGGATGTATATGAACCTTCCACTAGGGAAGCATGTTTGGGCTATCTACTAGAGATTGGGATTAAAGTTTGATTTCATAGATTTATTTAGGGATGTATCCATTGGAGATAAGATATTGGTTGGACTTCTTTGATTTAGAATCCACTAGGGGAGTTAGTTTAATTTGGTTCCACTAGGGAGGTTGGTTTTGAATTTGATTTGTTTGCTTAACTTGTTTATATATGATTTGGGGCACCACTAGGGAGAAGAGTGTGATTTAACTCCACTGAGAAAAATCATATAAAATTTAATTTAATCTGAGTTAATGTATGGACCCTATCGGTGTGCGATGGAACCACTGAGAAGGGGCTATATTAGCCTTGACCTACCTCAGGTTTCCAAATCCATAGGGATAGTCTACCGGTTCTGGGGTAGAGCTAGCCAACCTAAGTGCTTGCCTTTTGGGGTGTAATGGCTATGCTAAAAAAAAGCCTAGCAGCCTTACCTCTTCCAAAGATAGGAACAACCGTTAGGGTGACCTGCTGGATGCACAATAAATTGAACCTGACCTAGGGCGACTACAGAGTGAATGGTACTGGGGACTTATGTCAACTCAAAGATAGTCAGAATAAAAATTAACTTAATTTTAAGTGATTTGATATGGTTTTTTTAGTTTAGTATGATTTTAAATTGAAGGCATATTCACTGGGGATGTGAGCTTGATCAAATTTGATAGATTTAATTTATGGACCATGTTAGTGTGCAATGGACCCACTGAGAAGGGACTATATCAAACTTATCCTACCTCAAATTTACAAATCCAGAGGGATAGTCTACTAGCTATAGGGTAGAGCTAGCCAACCTAAGGGGTTGCCTTTAGGTGTGTAATGGCTGTGCTAGGAAGAAGGCATACAAAATTTACATCTTCTAAAGTAGGAACAACCTGGTGACTTGTTGGTAGCACAACAATACCGACTTAAACTCTTGAATGAATGCCACTAGGGACTTATATCAACTCAAGAGTAGTTAGGCGATTCCTAGAAGGAGTTTTGTAGACACTTCCCTAAAGATAGGTGTCTGCTTAGGAAATGGTACCACAAGGGGTGTCCTCCTAATCCACAAGTGAATATTTATTTTATTTATATGTGTGCATGGATGCTATTAGTATGCGAGGGACCACACTAAGAAGGGGCTATGTCAGCCTTGACCTATCTTAGATTTACTAGACCAAGGGAGAATCTGCACATCCAAAGATGGATTCTCCAACCACGAGGTGGTTCTGTAAAGGGGCTGTCCAATCCGTTAGTAACTTGGGTAGTGTCTAGATGGGGTCATAAAGGATGTGATCCAAACATAGTGCCCACAAGGGAGGTGCAGCTAGGGGCATTATCCTAAGCCCTAGAAAAGAAACCCTATATGTGTATGATGGCCAACTCAAGGAGAAAGCATAGCAAACCTAGCTCGAATGCTTCGGTAAATCTCATCTCTACATCATATCGTGGTTTGCCAGCAATAATGTGTTCCGATCAGGATGTTGAGAAACTTGCGAAGCCCTTTGAGTTCACTTTGGTTGGTAAATTCTCTCTCTTAGGCAACTCTTGATAATATTCGCTCTTTCTTTCATAGTTTAAAATTATCGACTTTCACTATCGGTACGTCGATCCCGTCACATTCTTATTCAATTAGCTAATGATTTTGATTATTCATGGGTTTTTGCTCGCTATTTTGTGCATAATTGTCAAATCGGCTATTGAAATGGTCGCCTCTTTGAGTCAAGAGGAATCTCCCATTGTCCCTCTTTGGCTTGCTTTTCCAAACATGCGAATACATTATGTCACTCATCAAGTTTTGTTTCTTTGTTGGAGCTTTTTTGGTAGGCCTCTCCAAATTGACCAAGCCCACCACTAGATCTAGGCCATCATCGTATTCTAGTTGAGATAGACATCACAAAAAAATATCCCAAAGAGGTTTGGATTGGCTCTGAAAAATTTGGATATAGTCAAAAAGTCAAATTTGAAAATTTTCCTGTCTTCTGCACTCACTGCAAGATTCACGGACACGATTACTCAGAATGCTTTGTGCTTCATCCTAATCTCAGGAAAAATTTACCAAAAATAATAGGAATTCCTTTAATGGAACTGGGAAAACCAATAATCTAACATATGTGCCTAAAGATACCCAAAAGGAACCTCTTCTCCCTACACCTCCTCTTGATCTTTCTAGTGGAAAACAATCGACCTTGGTTCTAAAAAAAGACCATTGAGGGGTGTGGCCGATACAAATAACAAGTTACCTAACCTCACCCTACTTGTAATAATTTGGTTTCCCATGATAGCTCTTTATTACATTTAAATTCTACTGAAAAGCTGAATGGAAACCTTATAGTGGACACCCAATTAAACAATTTGAATGAGAATCATAAAATGGGCCAAAATGATGACCCTATGGCCTTAGAACATATTGCATCATGAGAATGGAAAAGACTTGTGTAATGGCGCCAGAACTTCCCCATCCACTTCTCTTCAGAGTGATAATCATTTGAACCCAATTCCCCACACCCTATCTGATACGGAAGAAGGAGAAATCCCTCTTCTAATCAATGATAGATTCTGCCACTATTCTGGAACTCAAAAATCAATCTCTTTCTGATGGAGATAATTTGGATTCTGATAGACCCTTTCAAATAGTTAAAAACAAAAAACCTTACAAAGCAAAATTTTCTAATACTAACTTTACTAGGACCACTCGCTCTTCTTCCACCCCTCATAAGTAAAGTGTTCTCATCTCCCTCCTCTCTTTCCTTTCTTTTTCTTTTGGTTATTCTTTAATGATTAACTTTCTTATTTGGAATATCAGGGTTGTGGGACTCTTCTGTCACAATCTTGTTAGGAGCCTTTGTCGTGTTCATAATATCAAATTACTTGTCCTTATTGAACCTCATTAATTCTTCTAAGATTGCTTTTGTTGCTAGATCCCTCTTTTCATAACTTCAATCTTAATAATAAAATTTGGTGCTTGGCACAACTCCATCACCATTTCCATCATTGATGATCTTGACCAATTGGTTAATGTAAAATCTCCTTAGGTGACTTATCAGCTTTTGGTTCTTTTATCTATGCTTCTTGTAATATAGCTGGTAGGAACATCCTCTGGAATCACTTACGCACTTTCGCCTCCTCGGCTAACCTTCCCTGGTTGGTTGGGGGTGATTTCAATACTATCATCGCCTTGGAAAGAAGGGAGGATGTTCTCTAACCTTCATTCCATGGAGGACTTCTCAAATATGACCCTTGATTGCATCGATCGACATTGGTTTCGTCTACCTTCACATGGCTCTAGGCTTTGGCGGCGTCTTGATAGGACCCTCTTCAATTCTCTTTGGATCAATCAATGGTCTTCTACCATTGTTGAGAATTTGACGAGAACTTTGTCGACCATGCTCTCTTGATTTCCTTCAATAATCCCCCACCAAACCCGTCCTCCCCCCTCCTTTCGATTTCAAAACATGTGGACCCAACATAGTGACTTCACCAATGTCGCTATTATTAATTGGATATGTCTTGGATAATTGTTAAAGGTATGACTCGTCTTTGGCTTAAGCTCAAAAGACTTAAACAAAATCTTAATTGGTGGAACAAACACATTTTTAAAATCTTTTCACAAATCTTAAAGCTATGGAACAAGAGGTTTGTTCTCTTGAAGATCTTGTCTCAAGCGATCCTAGTAAACTTCGAGGAGTTGAACATTGCCAAGAATAACTTGCTTAATTATCAAAACATAGAAGAAACCTATTGGCATCAAAAAGCCGCTAGCAAACATATTGCGGAAGGTGACAGAAACACCAAGTACTTTCATGCCATTTGTAATAAATGAAAAGCCTTAAACTCCATTAAGAAAATTAAGAACTCTAATGGTGAATGGATAACCGATAACAATGATATTAAGGATTACGTCATTCATCATTTCCAAACTTTATTAAATGCTAAAGCCGTTCTTTGATACTTTATCAAACACCCATCTTATTCCCTTATGATTAACAATGAGGATAATCATTTACTCACTATGTGTCCTTCCAAAGAGGAGATTAGTAATACTCTTAAGAACATGAACACTGACTCTGTTGCTGGCCCTGATGGCTATACGACCCACTTCTTTCAGCATTGTTGGCCATTTATTAAAACCGATTTAGTTAATGTTGTTATTGATTTCTTTGATGGCAATCCCATTCCCAAATTCTTTTCAAGCACTTCTATTATCCTTATTCCCAAAACTAACAATCCACGAATCTTGGGCGATTTTAGACCGATTAGTCTTTGCACCTTTTTTCAAAACTCATTGCTAAATTAATCAATAGGCTTAGCCCTTTGCTTCCTAAAATCATCTCTCCTAATTGGTTTTGTTAAAACGAGAACAATATCAGATAATATTCTTCTCGCTCAAGAAATGGTTCATGACATTGATATCAAGTCTAGAGGCAACATCTTATTTAAAGCGGACATCACTAAAGCCTTTGATAATCTCTCATGGGACTTTCTCTTTCAAATCTGTATTTGTTTGGTTTTCTGATAGTTTTATCGATTATCAAAAGATGTATCACAATGTTGGTTTTGGTTATCATGAATGGTGAGTCCATAGGTTTTTTCCTTCTAGCCATGGTTTGAGGCAAGGTGACCCATTATCACCTTCTCTTTTATCATCGCTATTGAATACTGTCAAGGAGCCAATGATCTTTTTTGCTAATAAGCCTAATATGTCTTTTAAAACTCATGGAGGTTTTCCTATTTCTCATCTTAGCTTTTGTGATGATTTCATTATCTTACGGTTCCATTCAACATGTTAAAACCATCAAGAACCTTCTAAATGATTTTGGTAATGTTAGTGGTCTTTTTCTTAATGAAGGAAAATGCTGTTTTATTCCTTCAACTAAGATTCCTCCTAATAGACTTAACCAAATATCTAGAATTACTAATTTTAAACAAAATCAACTTCCTCTTAATTACCTTGGGGCTCAGCTTTTAAAGGCCATAAAAGATCACACCTTTTTGATGATCTAATTTAGAAAATTTTGAACAAAATTTCAGCTTGGGAATTTCATTTACTCTCTTTTGGTGGTAGGCTTACCTTGATTAAGAGCACTCTAAATTCCATGCCTATATACCTTCTTCAAACCATTGTGCCTACCATCTCTACCATCAATAGAATTGAACGTCTCCTAAACAAATTCTTACGGGGTACCAATACCTCCTCTAAAAGAATGCACTTTGGACATCTTGGTCTAAAGGCACTTTTTGAAGTGGGAGGTGGGATGTAAATCCATCAAAGATGTTATCAATGCCTTTTCCTACAAACTGGTGGAATTTTAGGAGCAAACATAGTCTTTGGGCTAATTTTATGACTACTAAATATTGCGGGTAAACACCCTCTCATTTGTCCCTTTAAATGGGTGATTCTCTGTTTGGAGAAGACTTTGTTCTCAAATGGGATCGAATCCTTAATTTTTTGGGGCATAAACTCGGCACTTCCTTCTTTTGGCAAGACAACTGGAGTGGTTGTGGATCCATTGATGATTTACTCTCCACTCACTCCACTTTCGCTATTAGAGTTAATTCATTCTGGCAAAACCTCAAGTGGAATGCTAGTAAGATTACTGATTCTATTCCTTCCACCTTCTTAAATATGATTACTAATATTCCTATCAATCCTAACAATCAAGATCAGTTATCTTTAAGCTATCTCATAATGGGATTCAATCTTAAAATGTGTGGCTTCACACTAAAGACACTCATGATTCTTCTTTTGTGTTCTCCAAAATTTGGAATAACAATATCCCCTCTTTTTACTCTGTTCTAATTTGGCGTATCTTAAAAAACTTTATTCTTGTTGACTCATTGTTGTGGGGTAAAGGGTTCCATTTATCCTCAAAATTTCATTGTTGTTTCCATATTGAGAATGTTAACCATGTTTTTGTTAATGGGGCAATTGCCTCTAAAATTTGGATTTGGTATGATGATCTATTCAACACTGTCAATTTCAATTGTTCTCTTACTTTATATCAACTTCTTGAAATCTACTTTGACAATGCTATCAAAGGTCATATTAAAATCATAATCACCATTACTCTTATTTGGTTCATATGGATGGACGAATGAAGCTAAACATTGTGGGATCCGTATGAATCACATGAGGATTATTGCTAGAAATAAAAATAAAATTTGTGACTTATTTAAAGCCAATTTAATTAATCACATACAATTTAAAGGCTATAAATCCGTAGCCAATAAACTGGGCTTCAACCTTCGACAACCTTCTTGTCGAAATGATAGAATGGTTTTGGAAAAACCTCTTGATCATATTATTAAAATTATCGATGGCTCTCTCTCATAATGGCTCACGGTTGTGGGGCATTTTTGAGATTCTAAGGGTATATTTCTATGCGCATTTGCTTATCCCCTTATGTCCAGCACTGTCCTTTTTACTGAGCTTATGGCTGTCCACAAAGCTCTTGAAATTTGTCTATAAAATGGCTAGCTCAATATTTGGATAGAGGTGGATGCCCTCCTTCTGATTGACCTATTGACTTCTACCAATATGAGCAACGCTAGTTTATACTATCTCCTCAAGCAAACTAGGGCTCTTCTCTCTCGAATTTTAACATCACTCATGTTTGGCGTGAAGAGCGCTGTCTACCTTGCTAATGCAGTGCGAGATTAGTATCATCTTCTTTGATCAATTCACATTACCCAAATATTTATTGTGGTTAACTTGGACAACTCGGCCTTCCTTACCTTAGAACCTAATTTTCATCTTGTTCATGCCTCTTTTTTTGGTTTTGTTTCCTTGTGTTCTTTTTTGGATACTCCTCATAGATATCATTCTTGTGCTCTTTGTTTTAATTGGTGCCTTTGCATCTTCTCCTATATTTGGAAGATTTCTTTTTGGCATTTACATAATAATATTGGGCAAGGTTTAATTATATGCATACCAACCTCTTGCATTGGAACCTGTTAAGCCTTGTGTTACACATTCTTGGTTTTATAATTGCAATCTGGGGACTTTAATATCAATGATACACTCATCCACGAGAGGATTAACCATTGCTGGATGAAGTTTTCTATTTTGATGGGCATAGACTTTAGCATTAACTACTTCAATCAGATTTTTCTCACTGACAATATTGCTTGGAGCATTTCTACTATCTCTGTTGATTTTAGGCAATGGTCTAGTGTGCATTATCTTTGGTTCGTATTTACTTTGATAATATTAATCTTTCTTTTGTCTTACATTCCTTGGGACTCTCTTTCCTTTAAAGGTTTATTTTATGAAGGTCAACTATCTTTGAAAGAATAATGGATGGTTGTTGGGCCTTTGAAACTTTATAGCTATCCTTATTATAATGGCTAACATCTTGTTTAACTACAATGGTAGAAGTTGTAATACGGTTCCTATTATTGGCTTTTGCGGGTTTCTTTTGAATGAATCTTGGTCTGCTCTCCCTAAACAAGTTATTACTTCTTTTGTCATCCGGTACCCCATTGTTGATATTCTCCGCCTCTTCATTGGTTGGAATGTTTTTAATGATAGCTTATCTTTTGGTTGTTGGACTTATGTATTCCCTGTCCTGCAGGCCAACCTTGTGTTGGTTAGTTTTTTCGGGTTTGCTCATCTGATTCTGCAGGATGCTTTGGGCTATTTTTTGCTGATGGTTGTTGTCATTTCCTGGCAGTTTTGGATTTCTTTTTGGGTTTATCAGAATGTTTTTATTGTGGTTTTCTGTTGATTCTTTGAATCCTTATTCTTATACCTTTCACCTCAGCTATCTTATCTTTTCTTTTATTTTGGACCCTTGCCAAGGTAATTCTTATGGTTACTATCCTTTGCTTGATTCTTCTTTGGGATCCTTAACTTTCTTGATTTGTTTACTGAATGGCTAGAATTTGGCGACTTGTTGGTAATTCAGCAGTCCTTGGTCTGGTGGACTATTATTTTCTATGGATGAATTTTGATCTTGCTTTGCACCTTGATGAGCGTTGCTTTATTTCTTTGTTCATTTTACTGTACTATTTTATTCTTCTTGCCTACTTACGGTTGGTGTCTTTGCTTTATTTTTTTTACTCGACCTTCTTGACCCTTCCTCATAAGCCTATCTTGATTACACAGTTGGTGGTTTGCCTATTTTATCTTTTACGCTTTTTTGCGATATCATTTGATTCTTGTTGTTGGCATTTCCTGGCGGATTTGGATTTTTATGTCTAATCACCTGTCATGATGAATGGCTTGGGATTAATTAATTTTGGTTTTGAAGGTTTCTTTGCCTTGGTTGTTTGATGATTTGGTTAATTATTTGCCTTGGGTTTAGGTGGTTGAATCTACTCGATTCCAACTCAGTTTTCTATTGATTCCTTCTTGTCTTTTTCTTCTTGTCTTGGCAAGCTCTTTTTGGACTTTTGCTAACTTAAATTTGATTCTATTGAAGTCTCTCCTAGTTGGTACCATTGCTACATTATCTTGTTGGGTGACTTGGCAATGTCCTTGATTGGATTAATGGTGGAGTCTTTATTGCCCTTTCTCCTTTATCTCTTGTCCTTTAATCTTTTCCTATCGATTTCTTTTCACTTCTTTGGTTTTGAATCCTAAAGCAAGGTACTATAGTCAGGTTTGCTCCTTTTTTTTTTTGTTTGCTTTCTTTGCTTCCACTGATTCCTTGTTGTTGCCATTTACTTTGCAAACTTGGATTTTATTGTTTGCTTCTAAGCACCAAATCTATGATCTTGGAATGGATTGGGTTTAACTACATTTTGGTTCTTGGAGGTTTCTTGTCATGTGGTTGTTGATTTGGTTTTTTTATTCACTTTGGGTATGGGTTCTTTATACTTTTTTCTTTTACTTGTCTTTCTCTTGCTATTTTTTGTCATCTTACTTTCTGTTTTGGCTTGTTTTGGTTTTGGTCCTTTCTTGACTTAATATTATTGCTTGGTAATAAAGTCTTTACTTGGCTCTATTTGATATTCTAGCGGCTTCCATTGTTGCATTACTTTCGATGAGTGACTTCGATTACGCGGTTTATTTGGGTTGCTGTTAAATTTATGGTGGATGTCAATCATATTTACAGTCATTGCTTATATTGCAATCCTGCTTCTGTTTGGTTTATGCTGCTACCTCCTTGGAGTGGAGTTTCCATTCTGATTGAGAAAGAGGTTAGTATGGTGATCCTTTGTAATCAATTGCTCTACTTGACTTTAAACTATGGTTTGTATACTCTCAATGATTATACTTATGGCAAACAGTGTATTTGCAAGGATTATTGGGTGAAAATTTGTTGGTCTTTTATGAATGTTCCTTATGTGGTATCATCTCGATTTTCCATCAGTTGTTTACGGTGGTGTGACATTATCTTTTATCTATTAATGCTCCTTACTTTAATGCTTTTAATTTGTGATAACTGAACTTTCGATTTACTTTTCACTTCGGTTGATTAACCACGAATGCATGGTGTGTTTGTAATTGATCCATCGAACTTCAACAAGCGGTTGCTATCACCTAACAGTTTGTTGGCTATGATGGTATGATGTTTTCACTCCATTTTGTTTTGGTAGTAGCTCTTGTGAAGTAACCCTTCTAAGTTTGGATGTACACTTTTGCATCACGCCCCATTCGTGTGATTGAGCGAGCTTCTCTATCTTCTCTCTCTACTAAATTTTATTTGCATTTTTTCATCCTATTGTTTATACTACTATAAGCTCTAACTTTTGTGTCTAAATTATTACGTCCTCCTTTCTTTTTTTTCTTTTTTTTTTCTCTTCAGTTTGTACCATACATCATTCTCAAGTGCTTGAGTATTGGCCATAATTTGCTTTTATTATTATCAACCTCAGTATCTTTTGATTGTTTTAATGTGTTCTTTTGCTTTTGCCTGTATCTAGACTGAGGATTTACTCCTTAGGCTGATTGTAGCTCTTTGAGCAGTAGTTCTGGAGTTTATCCCCTTTAAGGACTTTGTAACCCTCTTTTCATGGTAATAAAATACCCCTCATGGGGCTTCCCCTAAAAAATAAAAAAATAAAAATAAAAATAAAAAACTTAAGGTGTATCCGTCAACATAGTGAGAGCCAACCAACCTAAGGTGCCCATCGATGTGCAATGATCAATCTGTAAAGAAAGCATGTAGGATTACAACTTTCTAAGTAGAACTGATCATCGGATAATATGTCATTGGTAAACTATCGACCTAAGCGACTCTAAGCCGAGGTCAAATGATCATTCTACCCTTAGGTCAAGGACATCACATTAGACAGATCACCCATGTTAGTGGTCATTTCTATTCCTTAGCCACTTGGTACTCTCCTAATGGTCCACTAGGCACTGACACTACTAACGGCAAAAGTGGTTGGGTCCCATGACAAAAGAGGTGAAATCACCTTACCCTCACCATTGGAGCATTTGAAACCCATGACACCCATGATTCCTCCTTGGCGAACCTACACCTTCAATAACAAAATAACTCACCTCCACCTCCCAAGACTCACAGAAAATGGCGAATGAAGAAAATCCCACCATCCAATTAAGATAAAGGGAGGGGAGAGTGTTATACACCTCCTCATTTCCACTCAAACACACACAAAATCATTCCTTAAAGCCCTAGCTACCCAAGATGAGTCTAAGCCATCCCAACTGCTCATTCCTCGATCAAAATGCAGTCCCATTATAAATAAGATACTCCCATTTCTGACCTAACATCCTCATTTCTTTATCAAACTCAAATTAGCTTTGCATGCACCTTCTCTAGGAAGCATTGTGCAAGAATGAATCATCTCCCAAGCTTTCTGAGCACCGGAGGTGGGGCTTTGATCAAAGTCGAGCTCCAAATCATTAGTTCATGGCCAGAGCATAAATTGATCCAATTCACTCAGGCTTCATCTCCACTAGATGAAGCTTCCTGTCGTTAGCGATCTTGAGCTCTTGTGAGGTATGGTTTAAAAATCTATCCTTAGACAACATTGGGTTTGTTCTTTTTGAAGAAAAGTTGCATCTCATGTGATCTTGGTGTTGGATCCCCTCATTCGATGTTATGAAGGTGTGGAATCATTGGAGTTGATAAGCTCAGTAAGCTCGGATCAAGTGAGCAATGGTAGGGACTCCATTCTCCACACTCAAGTGGCGTTAGATCTGCACCATCCATTACGTATAAATAACCATGATTAGATGCATTGACGATTTTAAGCGTGAGATTAATCATAACTATCCGATCTTAGATCGAATGGCGCATTAAGAAATTGCATCTCGCCACATAGGTGACTTATATTTAAGTAGCCAATCATGCGCGTTAGTGCGCCATGGCACATGATTAGGCTTTAATTAGGCAATTAATCATTTTAATGGTGAAATTTTTAAAATTATAAAAATCATAGACAAATCAAAAAATTACAAATAAATGCTCATTTTAAAGGTATTTGAGAATTAATTAAAATTATCTTGACTAATTTTGAATAGTAATTAAGGTTTAATTACAAAATTAATTAGCATTACTAATTACTTGAGCAATTAATCCTAAATTTTGTGGGTTAATTTAATGGGATGACATCTACCTCTGATATTTTTCTTGGGATTTATTTCTCACTTAATTAAGAAAATTGACTAATTAAACCTTAACTACTGTTTTAAGTTAATTAATGATTAATTAATCACATAAATAGTAATAAATTAGTTAATTAAGTTTATTAATCATTGTTCAATAGTAAGTGAACAAAAGAATAGGGTTGGGACGCCTTTCCCTATGTTCATTTCACCCTTTTTTAAAATGAAATTAATTAAGATTTAACTAATTAATTAAATCACTTAATCAAATTGAAATCATGTCGACTAATTAATCATGGGGTAGATCTTTTGGGTGTTTAATAACCTAAGAGTTTAATGAAATTATGGGTCCACATGTGGGAAAACTATAAGTAATTAATTAAGTCCTAATCTAATTAACTATTAATCATGAGCCAAGTCCATTAGGCCCCTTTATTTCTAGGATCATTACAAGTTTATTTTTATGCATATCATGTTGGTTCATAATTATTTATTTTATTAATTTAAGGTGACATAGGTAAGGGTAATTAATTCATCTAATTAAGGGTTCAACTTAATTAACCCACAAAATCAACTTAATTACATTTCCATAAGTTAAATCAAATCACTAATGTGGGAATGAGTTTAAAATAGCAAGTGATGATTTCTCTTCTTCTCTTTAAATCAAATCAAATTCAAAACTTAATTAATAAAGAAGCTTTGGTTTGCTTTAAATAATCTTATTTGATTTGATTATCCTTAAGAACTAGTTTGGTTCAATGAATCACATGCTTATATTTGATTGTCCTCTTTCCAATCATGTTAAAATGGATTTCCTTTATGTAAGCTTCCATGTGTTAATTTAATTTAATATATGTGTGGCTATTATCACTATTAAATCCAAATGTATTTTTCAAAAAACATAAATGAATAATAATATATGTTATGTTGCTAGTTATAAATACATAAAATGCATGTGCTTATAGCTTAAAATGAATATCCTTCTCTTTCATCTATTCATGTGTTGATTTATATATAATTGAATGGTAATGTAATATATTATGGACATCCACGAGAAGCTTTAGCTAAAAGGTCATTTGATTACCTACAGTTTCTTGGGTTAATGAAATAGAAGAAACGTTGATTCTAAATTTCTCTCTGATAAACAAGAATAAAAACAAACCCTAAACCCTAAATAAAACCAGACCCTAACCCTAAAACCTAAATCTAAACCACAAAACCCAAACTCTAAACCACAAACAAAACCTAAACCCACAAACCTAAACTTAAAACTAACTAATAAAACCTAAACCTAAACTATAAACCCTAAAAAACCAAAACTAAAACCTAAACTAAATAAAACCTAAAAATATAATAAATAAAAAACCTTAAACCTAAATAAATTAAAATAAAAATAAAATAAATATAAACTATAACTACTTAAATAAATAAACCTAAAACATAAACTAAACCTAAATTAAACCTAAACCTAAAATAAAAATAAAAATAAAAGATAAAATAAAATAAATAAATACTTAAACTAAACTAAAAAAAATAAAAATAAACAAAATTAAATAAAAATAAATAAAATAAAAAGAAAAAAAACAAAATAAATAATGACTAAATAAAATTCTAAACCTAAACAATAAACCTAAAAAAAATAAAACCTAAAATAAATAAAATAAAACCTAAACCAAACTAAAAAAACCTAAACCTAAAATAACAAAATAAAATAAACATAATAAACTAAAATAAATAAAACCTAAACCAAAACTAAACCAAAAAATAAACTAAACCTAAACTAAACAAAATAAATAAAATCAATAAAATAAACCTAAACTTACACTAAAAATAAAACCTAAAAGTAAACTAAAATAAAAACCAAAAACTTAAACTAAAAAAAAATAAAAATAAACATAAACTAAACCTAAATAAAAAATAAAATAAAACCAAAAATAAAATAAAATAAAACTAAACTAAAAATAAACATAACATAAACCTAAACCTAGAAAATAAACTAAAATAAATAACTTAAACTAAAATTAATAAACCTAAAATAAATAAATGATACTAAATAAAATTAAAAAGTAAACCTAAATAAAAACAAAAAATAAAATAAACTAAAATAAATAAAAAATAAACTAAATAAACCTAAACCAATTGGTTTACTTAATTTTTTAAAAATAAACTCTTAAAATGACCTAACCAAAGGCTAAAACTAAACTAAACCTTAACTAAAACCTAAAAATCTTGTGCCATGAACTACCAAAACCCAGGCCAAGGCTGAACCACTCTAAACTGAAACTAGGCCACTCTTGACCCTAACTGAGCATGCTGATGAAACTAATGAGCTATAAAGGCCACACCTAGCCACTGAACAAAAACCTAAAATATTTAACCTAATAAATAAGATAAAAGAAACTGACTTATAAATAAAGATAAATAAAGATAAAACTATAACCTAAATCTACTAAAGATATAAACTAAAATAAAACTAATAAAATAAACCTAATCTAATAAATTAAAACAAACTATAAAATAAAGAATAAAATAAAAAACTAAAAATAAACCTAAATAAATATAAACCTAAAATAAAACTAAATAAATAAAAATAAAACCTATAAAACAAAAAACAAAAAAAAAAAACCTAAAACATAAAATAAAAAACAAAATAAATAAAATATATCTAAACCTAAATTAAAATAAAACTAAACTAAAATAAATAAAACTAAAAAAAAATAAATAAAATAAAATAAACTAAACTAAACTTAAAAAATAAAACATAAACCTAAAACTAAAACCTAAAAATAAAATATAAACATAAACTAAACTTAAAAGTAAAAAATAAAACTTAAACATAAAATTAAAATTAAAAAATAAAATCTAAAAAAAATAAACCTAAATAAACTAAAACCTAAAAAAATAAGAAACAAAAAACTAAAATAAAATAAGTAAACTAAAATAAATAAACTGAATAAATAAAAAAATAAAACCTAATAAAAATAAATAAAATAAATCACTAAAATAAATAAAATAAATAAATAAAACCTAGAATTTTAAAAAAAATACTAAACCTAAAATAAAACCCGAAACCTAAAAAACCACAAATAAATAAAAGATAGATAAATGGGCCTCAATTAGGCTGAAAGCCAGGCACTGAAGATCAAGAAACCTAAGGCCAAGAAAGGCCACAAGGAGGTGAACTGAGCCTGGACCACAGCTAAACTGATAACTGGGCTCTGGGCCCTAGCCCTAGGCCACAGGCCACTGAGCCAAGGCCACTGACCATGAGGCAAGCCATGAGACAAAGAGCCTGAGCCTAAAAAAGATACAGTAAAATGAGTAAAAAAAAAAGATGGTAAAGCCCAAAACTAAGCATCTGAGCCTGAAATGAAGATAAAATAAAACTAAGATAAGATAAAAAAAAATAAGAAAACCTAAACTAAGGCTAAAGATAAAGGCTAAAACTGGATAAGACTAAAGAGATAAAATAAAGATAAA